>OX638089.1:34902633-35045572 GCA_951804965.1 Horisme vitalbata | reverse complement strand
AGTTAGAACACTAGGATTAATTTGAATCGACTAAACAGGTTTTTGATAAATCTGCATAAATCCTTAAATCTACTTATTACATTATGATCGCACATAGGTAGACCGTTCAGCTGTCGAGGAGCAGAGCGACATCAGGCCACGTGGTTCTGTCTTTAATATAGTCTCAAAAGAATTTAATTTTAATGTAGGTTTAGAATCTTTCACAGACCTCGCAAACACGACGCTTTGTCGTCACGCTTAGTCGCGAGCGTCTGTCATATCTTGCTGTCTGTCGCCGTGTGTGCGGAGCTTTGAACAAAATGTATGAAAAGTGTCCCCCGCTGCTTGTCGTAGCGTCTAATCGCTGACGTTTGTCGTCTAATGAAAACAGGGCAATGTGCAGTCGACAATTTAGTTGCATTTTCTGGGAGTTTATTATAAAAGCGTACAGAATTTCCCATAAAGAATCCATTAACTTTCTGTAACCGTTTAGAGATGCACAGTTTATTTCTGTTTCTAGTGTTGGAACTAGGCATATCCCTTTTTTTCTTTAAACTGGCCTAAAATATTTAATGAGTATACAATAAATTTTCATACATATATAATGTGATATTACTGTCATAATATCAATTTCTTTAAAGCGTTCCCTGAAGGAGTCCCGTGGCTTCATTTTGTAAATAGCACGGATGGCTCGCTTTTGTAGTACAAATATTACTTGAATATCTGCTGCTTTCCCCCAGAGAACGATTCCGTATGACATCACACTGTGGAAATAACTAAAATATACAAACGTGGCTGTAGCTTCATCAGTCACTCGTCAAATTTTACGAACAGCATAAGCGGCGAAACTAAGTCTCCCCGCAAGTGTTTCAAGTTGGCATCAATGTATAGCCCTAAGAAAATAGTGGAATCAACAAGATTAAGTGCCTCTCTGGACTAAAGAAAGAGAAAGAGTTATAGTCAATTTTTTTAAAATTAATAATAATAATAATAAATAATGCGGGACGTAATCACACAGCATCATGTAGCCCCAAACTAAGCAGAGCTTGTATTATGGGAACCACATGATTGATATACTACACATATAATTTTTTTTTTTGTAAATACATACATATCATATATAGAAAACACCCAGACCCGAGACAAATATCTACAGAACATGCAAACATTTGTCCCGCAGCGGGAATCGAACCCGCAACCTTCTGCGTCTCAGGCGGACTTTCGCCCACTGTGCCACAGAGGCCGTCAATTATTTGTTTAGTTGTTTTAAAATGTGTGTTATGTCTTATGTTATCATCATCATCAGCCTATATCAGTCCACGATATGGGCCTCCCCTAATAAGCGCCATCGCGCTTTTTTTTAAATTAAGATGTCATTAAAAAAAATTGAGAATTAAACCCGCAACCTTCTGGGTCTGGCTGGCTTTGATTCCTACAACACCAAAAAGGTCGTCAAATCACACTGCTATTATAAAAGAGAAAGTTTGAAAAATCATCCATCCAGGATTGTTACCAATAACACTTCCTTCAGGGTCAAGATTAACAATATTCCATTAAATCGAATCCATTGTCTAGTTACTAGACAATGGATTCCATTAGTATAATTGAACTAGGGTCTAATATAATTAAATCCTACAGGATCTCCAATTCTACTTGGCCGAGAAGTGGTGGCCAACCTTTTTACACAAATCAAAATCTGTGGGTCACACCGAAAGACTATAAGCTAAGGTAAGGTAAGGTTTTTGTTTGGAAACCATTGACCATACTCATTTATTCTTTAGGATCATTACAGTACACCTGGGAGGTGGCCATAAGAACTCTGTAATGAAACGAAACAACCCCATAGAGTTTGGCCTCGTTTGATTAGTCTTGACGAGTACTTTGCCTTTAGATGGTATCCAGGGTTTGATAATGGAGCTGGAAGGTCCGTTATAAAACGACATAATTCCATCAAGTTTGGGCACGTATGCATCGTCTTGATGAGTACTTTGTCTCTAGATGGTAACCAGGATCTGATGATGGAGCTAGGGTTCTACTAGGTTAGTAATACTTCACTGTCCGTCTGTCTGTCTGTCACCAGGCTGTGTCTCATGACGGTTGCAATTTTTCCAGTTGATGTATGTCTGCTGCCGTTGTAACAACATATACTTAAAACAGTATAAAATAAATATTTAAGTGGAGCTCCGATAAAACCCAAGCAACGGTACGGAACCCTTCGTGCGCGAGTCTAACATGCACTTGGCTGGTTTTTAATGTTATTTACTAATCATAATCTGTCACAAGATACTAGAATATTCTTTAAATTGTTTGTTACATTACAGTGTAAACACGTATTCTCCATGGCACGGATTCATCCCGCGGGTCCGAGTAACAAGACAGCCGCGAATAAAACATGAGAATACCCCCAATGAATAATTTGAACTCTAGTGATGTGCGTGATCTCGCGAAATCCGGTTATATCAAATTTTCATTTGTTTTTTAAACCAGACGCAAAAACGACGGGTTGTTAAAAGTTTGACGTGTTTGTGTGTATTTGTGTGTGTGTGTGTGTGTGTGTGTGTTTGTGTGTCTGTTGGACTAATCGTAGCTCTCGAACGGATAAACCGATTTTGATTTAGTTTTCTTTGTTTGCAAGGTGAATTAGTCGGGAGTGTTCAAGTTCAAGACCAACACCAAGTCACTGCCACAGTCATTCCACTGCTAGATATAGGTAAATTCTAAGAAGGAGAGTCATGTCCATAATCTCCACGCTGAGCATCAGGTATCATTGATTTTTTACTGTGTAAGTATAATTTCATTAACTTTAAATTTTAACACTAGCCGGGTCCATAATTATGACATCTGCCACTAACGGCTGGTTCCTATAATATCTGCAGCACCGGGCCTCGCGCCGATTACACCTCCGCGTGCTGGAGCCGTGATCGGCCGCCGCGAGGTGCCGACATGCCCACCCTGGCTATTTTTTGGCGTATTTTATTCCCACAGTGAACAATGTTGCGCGAAAGAGAATAATATGCCGTTACCGATGACGTTTTGTTTTCCCTCGAAAAACTGTCAAAAGTTTGACGCCCCGTCGTTAACTTTGACAGCTTTTCAAAGGGCTAGGCGACCGTCATCGGTTACTGTATAATATAAGCATGGTCGGTAATTAGAAGATAAGTTTACACGTTCATTATTATGGAGGCAATAAACAATTTGAACTTTGATTGTAGTTCGCAGGGTACCGTTTCGCACCTGTTGCCAGTCAGTCAGTCTGCAAGGATTTAGCTGTGCCGGTGTTTGACTGCGCTATGCCGTAGCTAAGATTTTGCTAAGGTGTACCAAAATCCATCTTTGGAACCCCTTAGCAAAATCGCAAGAAATATTAAAATCATACATCAACACCTACGAGTATTGTAGCTTGAGCCCTACTTGTGCCAGGCTAAGCGAGGCAATTACTTATCTTGAATCTTTTTTCCGGACATTATTATATAACCGGACTTGCCCTCCCTAGCACTCCGATGTTTATGCTCGATGTTACGGATCGGTAATGAATACGTGATCAAAGCCTTTGATACTTCTATGGTAATTTTATTTTTCTCTGGAGCCTTTCTTTGATCATTTTAGGATGTCATTAAAAGTTCTTATTTCGTTACGATAATCATATAAGTCGAAAAAATATTCAAAAATATATAATCAGCTATGGCAATTCTGGCAACTTATTAAGGCTTTGCCACAAATTATTTTTATGTTCAAATTTTTTATTAATCCATCCAAAGGTTTCCTGGAAGAGATCGCTTTAAGCGATAAGGTCGCCCATTGTACCATTATTTTAAATACAATTTTGATGATGAGATGATGATGATTATGAATAGATTGAACTAAAATTTTGCACAGATAGGTATATAGGTACTTCGTTTTACACCAGAAATAACTATAGGCTACTTTTTATCCGGATAGCTATCACGCGAACGAAGCCAAAAACCTAACAACCTATTGCTATTTAATTTATGAATGCATGCATTTTTTAAATTATTTTACAGTTTTTTAATATTCATATAAATTAAATTGCACGCCTGAGTTGGGTAGTTATCTAGCTAACACCTTAAAAACCTGGATTTCGTGCAATAAATGATTTACTTTTTTTTCCGCAGGTGGAAGCTGGTGTTCTAGAGGCCTTTTCAGCGTTTTTTCGGTGCGTAGAAGCGTAGACTTTTCCCGCTACTACAATACGCTACCACCGAACTATCGTGATGTCCTAGCACACGGCAGAATTTTCATACATTTGCTAAGTATCGGTCCGACAGACGATAATGTCGTCTGTTAGAACGCTTTAGCGTGTCGTCCTTCCTTTTCTTCGTTTGCTATTGGTTCCAGCTAACTCTAGTGACGGAATTTTTAGGGCTGCGTTGAGGTCTCTGACATTTCTTCACACACACATATAAACACTTGCTTTTATCATTCCACTGCTGGAGTTAGGCCACATTTAATAAGAAGGAAGATATGCCCATAATCCCCACGCTGAAGGTGGGCACAACTTCTCGTGGCCTATGTGTTCTATAATAATTCTAATCTGGGTGTCTTCAAGTCACGAGTGAACAGTTTGAGCAAGCGTGCTCTATCGTAGACAGTAGGTATTGGGTCCTTACATATGAAATTACCGTTCTTTCACTGTTATTTTATTTTATATATTTTTTTAATTGAACTATCATATGTATGTATGCAACATTAATTTATATTCTGAACGTAGCATTATTGCAAAGATTGAAAATTCAATAAATAGTTCAATAAATATTTTACGGGAAATTCATCCCAAAAATAAAATTGTGTTGTCACTTTCAATGTTTAAATTCGTTGTATTTTTTTTGTTTGTTTTTTATAATAAATAAAAGTCAACGCATACTTTTCAAAATGTTATTTACACACCTTTATCTATACATACACACAAAATGTTAGCGGAATATGATTTGAAGTTCCAGAAAAAAATAGAAGAATGTATGTATTGAAAAATATTTTTTCCCGGAACTCTCCATAAAAAACGCCAATTTCATATGAAAGGACCTAATATCTACGATAAAATAAGAAGCAGGATATGCCCATAGTCCCCACGCTTGGTATTCGGGTTGGGTATCACAGGGCATAGCTTCTCGCACCGCCTCGCCGCCGACACTGCTGCCCATCGGCGGCCATGGGATGTATTGGATGCATCTGGGGGATGTATCTATGTTAGGCTACTCTATACCACAATCACAATTAGTCGGCCGCCAGAGCCCCGGTTGGTAGGGCGTACCCCGGCCTGTGACACCCTCTTTCACCCGTGACATTGTTTAGGACGACTGAAAAGTCAGGACAGTCTACTTGTCTACTTCGCCGAGTGTACCTACAAGTAGGTCATGTGGAACGTTGGATCTGAAGACACACATCAAACTGCGCACAGCTCGCTTCGCTCAAATACAGCAGATGTATACTTACGTACTTCGCTACTACTTCGTGTCAGAACGTATCGGCATTGATGTAGACGATTGGTGTAACGCACTTAATTTCTGAAAATCTTTTAGATGATACGTTGAGGTCAAACTCAAGTTGTAAAAATTTAAAAAACTCATCCTGAGACAAAGCAACGAATCCACCACACAACATCAGCCTATATCAGTCCACTGCTGGACATAGGCCTCCCCTAATAAAGGGGGATATACCCATAATCCCCACGCTGGGCATGCGGGTTGGGGATCGCAGGGCACAGCTTCTCGCACCACAGATGCTGCTGCCCGTCAGTGGCCAGGGCATTTAGCTGTGCCGATGTAGGCTGTGCTATGCCGCAATCAGCTGGCCGCCAGAGCCCCGTTCGTTGTTTAGCAGGGTGCACCACGTGCAGGTGGGGTTGGCTTGAGTTCCGAAGATAGGGGTTGGAACCCTGTACACCCCAAGCAACGAATATTAGCAATAATTTTTATCTTAATGATTAATGGAAAAAGCAGAATGTTTTTTTTTATACTACCTACTAGGTTATCAAACAGGCTTACGGTCCTCCTGATGGTAAGCGGTCCCCGTGGCTTATGTATGCGTAGTTTCAAATTTAAGATAGAAATAATGGGGAAAAAGTGGTGATTTAATATTCGTTTTTCGGTTAGCCATTGACTTAACTGACAAAAAACTCAAACAGATTGAGTTTTTGGATAAAATTGGCTTATGATGTGATTATGTAAAAAATAAGAAGCACGCTGGTACTCAAGTAAAGTAAAAAACTCATCAAGATCTATTAAATACTATTCAATTTCATGTGTCTAACTAAAAAACAATTTCACTCATGTTATTAGAGATACGGAATTTTCGGAAATAAAACACATAAATATCGCATTTATTTTTTAATGCTATGGAAATTTAGCAACAATTTCGCATTTTTTAATAGTAATAACAAAAAAGTATATTTTTGGAAGAAACATAACATATTAATAATATTTATTTAACGCTAACATGGTTGAAATTTCAATATTCGACTCCATATGAGCTGTTCTTTGGTCTGTTACGGAGACATTATACTTGCTGAAGAATCGCGTGGTGATTGGCTAACTCTGTTGCAAAAATCAATGATTGACACCGATCCTGTTTTGTTTTATTATTATGACTCTTTATTTAACTTTAAAACTCGTTAAAAAACATTTTTACTATAAACCTAATATTATCTACTTTATACATAAATAACATCAAAACAATATAGTAAAAAATGTATAAAAACGAGAGACCACCGACCGCGGGGCAAGGCTCAAACGGTCAGTGGCTAGGGCTGCAGGGAGAGGAACCTCCGCACAATGCGTGCCGAGTCCAGGAGAGCCTCCTTCTGTATCTGACCCTTGATCCAGCTGCCTAGCGAGAGCCTCTTAAGGTATTGGTCAAGGCTCTTCGCTATCAGACCGTTCACTGAAACGACTATCGGAACGATAATTGTTGAGTCGACATCCCACATAGCGGTAATCTCGTGTGCCAACTCAAGGTTCTTTCTAAGCTTGTCCTTCTCGGCCTTCACGAGATTAGCGTCATGTGGGATGGTGATGTCAACAAGTATCACCCGGCATTCCAAACGGTCTACCAAGACGATATTAGGTTTATTCGCAAGAATAGTCCTGTCCGTGATGATAGAGCGGTCCCAGTAGAGCGTAGCACGATCATTTTCGAGAACCGGTACCGGTGAATACTTATAGTACGGAACCTCTGGACCGACAAGGTCGTATTGGAGAGCTAGCTGCTGATGGATGATCTTTGCTACTTGGTTGTGTCTGTGTAAGTATTCAGTGTTAGCGAGGTGCGAACAACCCGAAAGTATATGCCTGAAGGATTCATCGGGACGATGACAAGCTCTGCAAATGTCAACGGTTCCATCCTTCATGATATACTTTCGGTAATTGTTCGTCTTTATTACCTCATCCATAATCGCACAGACAAAACCTTCGGTTTCCCCAAAGAGGTCACCGAAACGTAGCCAGTTCACGGATGCGAGTAGGTCTACATCAGGCCCTGTAAGGGCTTTGTAGAACCGTCCGTGCAGCTCCTTACTCTCCCATACGACCTTGCGGTCGAGGGCACTCAGCACCGTAGGTTTGTGCCAGTTCTCCTTAGCCAGTGAGAGCGGGGTAAGGTTCTTGTCAACTGCTACGACGTCCGATGCATCTCACTGTCGGCATGGAGGAAGTATTTTCTGAGCTTGCACACCTCGCGGTTATGGAGGGTCTTGGCATTTAAAAAGCCGCGGCCCCCACATTTCCGCGGGATGTACATCCTCATTACCGACGAACGTGGATGTCGCATTCTGTGTGTCGTAAGAAGTTGACGAACCTTACAGTCAAGGGCGTCAAGTTCAGTCTGAGTCCATCTCAATATGCCAAAGGTATAGATGAGCAGAGGCATAACCCAGCCGTTGAAGGCTCGAACCTTGTTACCACCCGACAAAAGACTATTGAGTACTTTAGTCAGGCGGCAAAAGAATCGCTCCTTCACCGACTGTTTTATGTCTCTGTCTACTATACCTAACGCTTCTGACATACCGAGATATTTGTAGGTTTCGATATCGGAAAGAGATCTGAGGGATATCGTATCGGAAAGCTGTAAGTTTGTAGTATTTACAACTTTCCCCCGCTGTACTTGCATGACCGCACACTTCTCGACACCGAACTCCATGCTGATGGCACTGCTGAATATCTGTGTGATATTCAACAGAGTCAGCAGCTCTGGTTTAATCGGCGTTATTATTATTATTATTATTTAATATGGGCCGAGGCTTGCATAGGTAAGGATGAGGTTGACGATGGGGCGAGCTTTCCCAGAAGATGCCTCTACTTGATAATGAAATAAACAACTACTAGAGGTATGGTTGAAAAAAATTTATTATGAGAGCATCAAAGACATGCTAACTAATTTTCGCACATAAAAACCAATAATACACAAATAATCTCACATTAAAGGCAAATTTTTTTATATCATTTTTTCCTGGTCTTTACTCAATTTGATTATTTTTCTTTTTTAATCTTTTAAATTATTTTAATACTCTTTCTAAGTAATAGTTAATTTGTAAGTTTAGTTTGTCATTTAAGGCATAAGTAATCATGTTAAAATTATGTTATTGGAGAAGCCACTGGCTCTTGAAATACAGTTATAACTAGTTCGAGAGCCTATGGACCTATTATGAATTGTGTTATTGATTTATGTCAATAAACGATTTTGTCACTGGTCACTTCACTTCTTTATTAATTGGCTTCTGGGATAGTTTCCACAATTTTACCAGTATCAAGTATAATGTTCATAATAATATAATACAACGTAGTACGGTGTATAAGTCCAGTCGTCCAGTCTTCAGTCAGGTCCTGTTTTCTGCTATCGTAGGTCAATGGAAAAACAGACGCTGGCAGCTGAGTTTTTACAAACTTTTACATTTCATCCGTCGAAATTCAATGAACGTCAATTCACAAACTGTCATAGTTTGTTAAAACGGGATCGGTGTCAATTATTTTTGTTTGCAACAGAGTTATCACACATTCTGCGTGTACGCTGTTGGTTGGACTCCAATTAGAATAGGTACTCGCACATCACAATAGTCCGCCTGAGACGCAGAAGGTTGCGGGTTCGATTCCCGCTGCGGGACAAATATTTGCTTGTTCTGTAGATATTTGTCTTGGGTCTGGGTGTTTTCTATATATGATATGTATGTATTTACAAAAAAAAATATATGTGTAGTATATCAATCATGTGGTTCCCATATACAACCTCTGCTTAGCTTGGGGCTACATGATGCTGTGTGATTACGTCCCGCATTATTTATTTATTTGTATCTATTATATATACCGACCATCATCTGCAAATTCCTTTACTCGATTAGTCAAATCTTCCTAAGGCGTCCAATTGTGAAAAGTAGTAGTAGGAGAGGTTTCTATATCGGTGAGAAGAGCGGGTCAGTGTTGTCTATGTTTCGACGCGTCGGGTAATATTTGCGTCACTTTGAGTGGCCCCAAAACAAAATCATATCAAAATCATCAACAGTTATTGTTTATTTCGCAGAAAACACTAAACATTTCTATATAAGTATCCATCGCATTTATATCCAAATTTTCGCGTAAATTTGCATCTATTTCGTAAATAAGAAAATTACGTACCTCTACTCGTGCGTTACCTGACCAACCTGACATAATATTATGGAAGACAAAATACCACGATTAAAATGTGGAATCCATTACAAAATGCCGCTATTTACATGCGAATAATAATAAATTTGTAAATTCTGCATATATAAGAATTTGTAAAAATAATTAACAATGTATACCTACTTACACTATTTTACCGACCAGCGCCCGAATTAGGACGAGTGGAGAGGTTTCAATTCTACCTATCGAGAACTCGGTTTGTTTTCGGAGTTCCGTTGAGTGCTACGCAAACCCTTTTCAAACATTTCGCGTAATGAAAACATTTTGACGTTAGAATTAATATTCGCTGTTTGGAGAATGTAGTTACTTATTTTGGGGTACGATCCTATATCCAGAAAAACAATCAAGTACCTATAGTGTTATTTCTAGTTATTTTATTTTAGTTAAATTAGATTTCCAAAGATATAAAAGCGTTTTACATTTTCCATCTTAATAAATAAGTGAATTTTCACATCGGTGATAGCAAAAAAATTGCGTGAAAATTGGCATTTTAGGGTTCCGTACCTCAAAAGAATAAAAAAGGGATCCTTTTAGGATTACTCTGTTGTCTGTCTATAAGTCTGTCAGTTTGTAAAGGTTTTTTTTTGATACGCCACCCTCCACGTCCCACTACTAAAGTCTCCCCTACAGACTCTCAAACATCTCCACTCTACCATCCTTATAACGTCCATAAAAACACACTTACCGCACACTTTCTTAGGTTTTTTATGTCAGTCCATAAAAAAACACAATGATACATTTACTAATTATCCTTTAATTTTTTGCTGTGAATATTTTTGAAAAAACTTTTCAGCAAATACAGCACAGTCACCAAAACCCCTAGAACAGTCAGCCCAGCTGCAGCCAGCACGGACAGCAGTTCTACATCCAGGTACTGCGCCCAGGTCATGTTGGCTGCGGGCGCGCGCAGGTGCCTCCCCCCACCGTGCCTCAGAACGTGCTCCGTCCACCACACGGCACGGTCTAACGGTGGCTGGAGCTGGTCGTTCACCAGAGAACGAAGCTTCTCAATGTTTTTGCGATAACTGAAATAAAACGTTATGTAGGTACAATATTTTATTTAAATAAAAACTGGCAGAAAATAGCGCACTATGGAAGTGACTGGAATTAATGAGGAGGCTCCTACAATATGCGATATCCAGCTTTTACTAGCAGATTGTCTCTCCTACACCTGTATGTAAACACTTACCTATCATCATTGAGAACAGTGTTGAGTCCTTTCAAGAACTTTTCTTCCGTCAACGTCTCCATGTCAAGCCTGATCCCAATCTTGTGGTGAACGTACTGTTCCACATTGTACCACTGGTCTCCGAGCATGGGCATGCCAATGAGGGGTATACCAGCACTGATCGCTTCATCAGTAGACTGCAGACCTCCTTGGGTTATGAACAACTTGACTTTAGGATGCTCTGCAAAAAAACATTTTTGTCAACGCTGGTCATTTCATTCAGGTGTAAAGGGTTCCAACGCAACCTTCGAAACTCAAGCCTACCTCTCCGGCCCATGGTACACCATGCTAAGTAACAAACGGGGCTCTGGCGGCCGGCTGATTGCAGCATAGCGCCTAACACTGGCACAGCTAAATTCCCTGATCGCTGACGGGCAGCAGCGTCAGCGATGCGAGAAGCTGTACCCTGCGATCCCCAACCCAGCGTGGTGTTGGGTATTATGGGTATATCCCCCTTTTTATAGGGGAGGCCTATTTCCAGCAGCGGACTAAATAGTTTGGTGTTGTTGTTGTTGTTGTTGGTAGTCATTTCATGGTTCGTGATCACTGCTGCCCATGGACAAAGGAGGCAATGGTGAGTTTTTATCGTAAGCTAGATTTAATAAGCGTCAGGTTCAACTTCTAACCATGCCATGATGAGATGGTTCTCCGAGGGGTAAATTTTGGACAGTATTGAATATTTGTAGGCTTTTTTTAGCATAAAAAAGCATCTTTGTCCAGTTTTCATGAATGTTTCATTCAATGTAATAAAAATATCCAAGAGTATCATGACCTCAATATCCTTGCTCATTGCCTTGGAGGTCGACAATGAGGCGAGCTTTAAAAGAAGATGCCTACTAACTTTCCTTTTTCGTACGGGAAAAACAGACTCTGGCAGCTGAAGCCTAAAAAATGGCATTGCGCATTCTAAATTATATTTGGAAGCGGATACACATTACATTTGGATGGTAGTTATTATAATAACAGTATTTATATCAATGTAGCAGTGCGTTTGAAGTTCGTAAGGGAGAAAGGTGGATTAAGGTCATTTAGCTCTTGCGCACACTCTCCGAAGCGCAATCTAATCATGTTTGATCAATTGAGGTTTCCTTCAACAATTCCATCTTGTGGTTTATGATGGTGATTTTTTGGAACCCGAGCCAACCCTACCTGCCCGTGGTGCATCCTTCTGTTGGTGCCCAACCGGCATACCCAGCGTGGGGATTTTGGGAATATGGGCTGGTGTTGTTTTTGTAAGATCAGTATCCTACAACTTAAATACCTAATGTTCAGATAGTACTTTGATAATAATGTGCGGAAAAACATGCGTGATGCGTGCAGTGATATGCAAAGTGCCATACACATTTTCCGGTTACAAATTATCAGTCATTATGATAGTACTTGATATATAATCAACGTAATGTCGAGACGTCGAGATACAATAATGTTTATTTAATATCTTATCTACGATTTATCGTAGACTTTATTTATAAAGTCTTCAAGCGTGATCTAGGTAAAGAGCACGATATGGTTCGATGAAATTACGAAAGGACAAGTGCGAGTTGTACATGCGCACATAAGATGCTGCGATGCCGGCTAAATAGAACTAACACTTTAAAAATATTATTATACAAGGTGAGTTTTAATTCGTATTTTATCCTTAAAGGGGGTAATTTTTAACCCGAACGCAAATCGACGGGGTGCTATAAGTTTGACGTCTCTCTCTCTCTCTGTGTGTGTGTGTGTATGTGTGTGTGTGTGTCTGTCCCATCGTAGCTCTCGAACGGATGAACAGATTTTGATTTAGCTTTTTTTGTTTGAAAGGTGAATCAGTCGGGAATGTTCTTAGTTATGTTTGATGAAATTCGGTCAAACATTTAAAAAGTCAAAAATAAGACCATCGTTGAGCCATCAAATTCAATTGACTTATTCGCGTCGAGGTACCGCTAAGTTTAAAGTAATAACTAAATACGAATAACTAAAGTAATAACTAACTGTTTGCTTTTTGAGTCGGGGTTTTTTAAAATTACAAGCTTAATAACCATGGTTGTCCACAACTTGTTAGAACCTCAGTTAAAACACGTGCTTTAAAACTTTTCTCCATAAACTTTATGCTTATCTTTGTGTCGTGTGTGACAATATCTACCCTACAATTATCATCATCGTTAAGTCAAGGTCAAAGTTTAATAAAATCAGCTGTAGAGCAGCTTTCTCACTAGTTTTTAAGTTAAATTGACTTGACAAGTGAAAAACTACGAATCCAAAGGATCAAATGTTGTTGACCCCTTTTCTAACTCACCGTGATAATTGACTGACCTCATAGCTAAGATGATAACTCTGCCTTCTGTGTGGTCGCGGATTCGATCGAAAGTAGGAAAGTAGGAGTGCAATGCTGATATAAACGTTCCTCAATCACTCTATTTCATTTCATTTCCCTGCCCTTGTTCCATGCTAGGTGGGGTCGGCACAACATGTTTTTTTCTTCCACTCACTTCTATCAGCCATCAAATCTGTATCCACTCCTTTCATTTCCATATCCTCAATCAATCTATCTATTAAAAAAAAATGATGAGATGGCTTCTAACTAGCCCAAACATCAATTTAGTACGAAATCCTAAACATACCATCCTAGTATACCAACTTGATAGACCAGGTTTATGCTTATATTATGCTATACCCCGATGCTTGTTATTGAGGAACGGAACCCTAATTTAACGCTTATTTTTATCATTTGAACAAAGTGATTAGCCGTCTGACATTCATATGCGTGACACGATTTTGGCGTAGAATTATATCACGGGTGATGTGATGAGGTAGTGATTGCTAGCAAGGTTACATGCCGATTACATCACAGCGTGTAATTTGGCAAGCTGATAAACACCAGCCTGTATCAGTCTACTGCTGAATATGGATAAGCCAACTTTTAAATATAATTTTACATCTTTATATTTATTATGTACTTTAAGTATATGGAACTTTGTACTTTTCTCGGAGGAGGTTGTTGTCTGCGACACAGTTTTATACTTTTGCAGATTTCATCGCCTTTTAAATTGTTTCCGTGACTTTTAATTTTTCAGTTCAGAATAAAGATTTTTATTTATTTATTAAATATTTTCTATTCTTTTTAAAAAAGATAGTATATATCCTATGAAACCTATTTGTATAGCTTGGCACCAACTTCAAACAGATGTACCTAGCCCATAAAGTAGATAGTATTATATTTTCTTCTTTGAATTTAATATCTAATTAAGTTTATTTTTAGCTTTTTAGGGCAGTAAGAAGGGGTTTTTTAAGTCGGTTTTTTTATAAGTTTTTACAGAGTTTGGGACAACATTTGGATATCTCATACATGGCGTAGATACTGTTTTTAAATTTTATTTTGCGTATACCAAGGGTAAGTTAAGGCACAAAACAAATAGGTTAACATAACAAAGACTGAAAAATATATCACAACATTAAAGTACCTCAAGTAAAGTACCTAATAATGCTAATTTACATAGTAATGGTCATTAGTCATTACCCAAACATGAGAAATAGATATATTTCACTCAACTTTGAATGAATTTGTATAGGTATAATTACAGTAGAACTCAGTCTGTGACAAAACTTTTAGCGAGGTATGTTTCTTCACCACAAAGACAGTAATATCATATCTTTATCGTTGGATAAATTACTAGTAATGCATTTCCCTTATTTTCAAAGATTTTTTTTATGTAATTAGGTACGTCCATTAATATCTCGATGAAGTCCATTTACTAGAACAAAAACACCAATTAATCTATTAAACTACTTACTAAGTAAATCAGACTGTGGTAGCCACTTCGAGATCCTGATGTTCTTGGACCTTCCTGGTAGTTCGTCCTTGTCCCACTTCCACAGCACGTCGTAGGAAAGTTGAGAGAACACTTTCACTAACATCTGAATTTTCTCAGGAGGCAGCATTGAGGGGCTCACGTTGGTTCCATAGCTGATGTAGATCACTCCATTCACGGATGAATCCAAGTATGATTGAATATCCTAAAAAACAATTTAGAGAAATGAGAAACATAGTTTTTTTTTTCGGACCTACGGATAGGACAAAAAAATTAGATTTTCAAGGCAATCAGTGCTTACAATGACATGGAGTATATTCTACTCTCTTTTTATCAGTACCTACTGTATGGTTGCCTGGAAAAAAAATGGTATTTCAGTAAAAAGGCAGACGTGATAAATAAGCAAACGAGGCACAAGACGAAACTGTAAATATATATCTGCTGCACACGATTCTCAATTGTCATGGTGTAAGCATTCCCCATAACCTATGGACGCCTGCAACACCAAGAGATATCATATCACGCAGGCGTTGCTAAAACTGCTAAAACAATGAAATGTTAAAAACGGCCATTTTGGAATGCCAAGAATATCAGCCACTACCACGCCATTACATTTTTTAGAAATTGCCAGATGACCTAAAAAACCTACCATTTCTTTTTATTTAAATGTAGAAAATGTTTTATTTATGGTACCTGAAGATGGAACAAACGCAGGTCTGATGGTATTATGTTACGGTTATTGGACAAATGTTTTTATGCAATTAAAGGAGTATTTACATAAATTTTGGCATGAATTTAACCATGAACTACAATTTATTGTTATTATTTTTTAATAAAAATGATATTATTTCGTTTTTATTTTATGTATAGAATACTTTGATTTTTAATTGACATTAAGTTAAAACCTCCTATTTAGTGATTTTTACTTTTATAATGAAGGACTTTACATACACAGACATAGACATAGACACATAATTTATTTACCACTAACATACACAACTTCATTCCCCCTTTCATCACTTTGGGGTGGAATCTTGAAAAACCGACCAAGTGTGAGTGTGAGTTACCCTCGTGCACGAAGGGTACCGATACCGTTGTATGGGACCCTCGCTTATGTATTAATTTCATTCTGTTTTTAGAAGGTATTTATTGTTATAGCGGCAAGCAAGAGAAACATCTTATTATATAAAAAAATCAACTCTCTAGCTATCATATTATACAAACTTTCATTTCCTATTCTACCCCCACAGATGTGGAATTTATAAAAATCCTCAGCTAGTCCAGCGATTTGGGCTGTGCGTTGATATATTTTATTAATTAAATCAGTTGACCATTTTATATCTTTAGATATATATAATCATCAGTTATTTTCCCTAGGAGACCTTGACCTAGATTTGGTAAAATATTTTTTTTATTATATGTCAGTCTGTACTTGAAAATAATAGTTCCTTATATATAGGGACTCGTCATTATCTCGATGGTCCTTACATATGAAATTGGCGTTTTGTATGGAAAATTTCGAGAAAATGTATTTCTCAATACATACATGTTTGTATTTTTTGCTGGAACTATAAATCCTATTCCCCTTAAATTTTGTGTGTATAATTGAACAACACAGTAAAAAGGTTACGTAGCCTCTATTAAAAAAAAATCACAAATAAAAAATACAACGAATCTAAACATTGAAAGCGACAACACATGAAATAAACTGTTTTTAAGTTTTATGTTTTAGGGATCCCAAAAAATACACTACAGTACTTTACCTACATTTTAGGGACCTATAATTTACCTGTACATGCTGACACAATATTTCATTCAAGTACGACGAATACTTGTAGTTTTGTTGAGGCTATCTATGGCTACTACTAGATGGCGCTACTAGTAGATTAGATCGCGCTATCGAAGCGTTTTCGGAATTTAATCACCCTCGTTCTGAATGTTTTACCGACTGTGCACCACGGGCCCATTTATAAAATGGTAAATTTTTTAATAAGCGATGCCTACGGCTAGTCGCTTAAAGAATCTTTGATATCATTTACTATATGGTTAAATTAATTATGTAAGAACTGCTGGTTGGTTAATGAATTGTAAAATAAAATGAAAATATTCACTTAGAGTTTTAAATATCATATAAATAAAAATTGTATGAATTCCATTCTTTATTTACTTAGATTGAGTTATTAACTCTTACCCAGTAATTAAAATTAATAATACATGCTATTTTATGATGCGGGTGCGAGTATGAAATATATTTTATACTACACCTGCTCGGAAAGTACCTTGATACTTTATCAACTTTACGGTAGAAAGTACGTCATTGCATATCGAACAAATATGCGGGGAGAAAACGCATCTGAGCGGGAGAGAAAAGTGTATGAAAATCCATTTCTTACGTGGTTTTTCTTTTTTAATTTTGGGTAAGACTATGCCTAAATATCAAAAGCGGAAAAGTTTTTACAGTGAGTTTTTATCTCCAAGTTTGCAAAATGACACTGGCCACTAGCTAAAAAAAAGCACTGGCTAGTCAAAGTCAAAGTCAAAGTCAAAGTCAAAGTCAAAGTCAAAGTCAAAGTCAAAGTCAAAGTCAACGTCAAAGTCAAGTTAGTTTTTTATTTTCCTCGTAGGTGTAGTATAAAGCACTATGTATCACTCGAGAGAAAGTGCGATTCCCGATCTCGGGTGTTTTAAAGCCCTCGCCTACGGCTCGGGCTTCAAACGACACCCTCGACGGTAATCGGTCACTTTCTCCTCTCGGTGAACAATGTACTATTTTATCATCATGGAGTTCATTACAAGGTCGAAAACTCCACCTGCTAGAAAATGTCACCAATCTTCACGGAAAGTAAGTCATTATTGGCTGCTGATAGAAGCTGGATGCGCCGAGCCAGGACAGGGTGCAATGGCGCTCATTAGGAGAGGCCTTTGTCCAGCAGTGGACTGCTAGGCAGATGGTAATGATGAAGTCATTATCTGCCTAGGAAGATTCTACCAAGGTAATAAAGATTCCAGTGGAATTGAAGCGCTTGTCTTGACTAAACAAAACTCCGCCAAGTCACAACTTGGATGGGTGACCGTTTAGCGGTAATCTGAGTCTTTCCGTGCTTCGGAAGACACGTTAAGATGATGGTCCCGGCATTTTCAGTTTTTAAGCCAAGTCAGAGGCCTTCGGGCGGCCTAAAATCTCCGTCGCCAGAGCGTCCTAAATCTCCCAAGGGAAACTTGCACAGTGAAATGATTAGTCTATACTGGATTGGTCTACAACCAGGTCCTACACCATAAGTGCGAAGAAAATACCTAACGTCAATGTTTGCGTTAACTATATTTTTGTATGGAGATCAAGGTTTTACAAACTTCCCGCTAGGGGCGCTGCTCCATTTTCATACAAAAATATAGTTAATGCAAACTTTGACGTTAGGTATTTTCTTCGCACTCAAGCCGCGGGACTGGTTTGTCAATTGACCTTGTTCGAATTTCGACGGATAAAATGACAAACTTCGATGTGCCAGGTTTTTAACTTTCTTGTAAACATTCTTAGTGGAAGATTTTTATTTTATTAAATATACGTCCACACATAACAAAACTATTATTTTGGTAGAGCGCTGTTCTAGGTATTGTAACTCTCTTACACATCTGGGGTATATATCTTGTGCTTTGGAAAAGAGATGCGATGTGAATGTTCTTTGACAAATTTAGCGGTTTCAAAAATATATAATACCGGGCAATGTTAATAGATTTTGCTTCAAAAATGTAGGCTTGAAACTTTGTCAGTTTGTCAATTGACTTTTTTTGAATTTTGACAGATGAAATGTCTAAGTTAACAAATATGCAAATAAAGGTGCAACAAATGTGCAACTTAGTAAATGAGGGCTCTGGTTTGCGACCTCTGTGGCGCAGTGGGCGAGGGCCCGTCTGAGACGCGGAAGGTTGCAGTTTCGATTCCCGCCGCAAAGCAAATGTTTGTATGATCTGCAAATATATTTCTCGGGTCTGGGTATATACTATTTATAAATTGTATATATATATTTACAAAAAATATATAAGTATATAGGCAGTAATCAGTTAATATGGTTCCCATATGAAAAGCTCTGAGGGCTTACCACGGGGTTTGATAGTTTTCGAAAACTTTTTAGGTTTTGGTATCTTCCCATACATTTTCGTACAGCGCCTCTAGGGAAACGTGCATGAACTACGAAAATGTATGGAAAGATCAGTGTTGCCGTTTTTTATTTGGAGAAAATGCTAAAACATGTTGCAAAAAATGCTAAATAATTTTTAAAAATGCTAAATAAAATGCTAAAATCTATATTTTTCTTTTGAATTCCTTAGGAATTTTGAAGTTTTAGGTAACGTACAAAAAAATGTTAATCATAAAAATATGCTAAATGCGAATTTTTCAAGCTAACAGACCCGAAAATATGCTAAATTTAGCATTAAAGATGCTAAAACAGCAACACTGGGAAAGATACCGAAACTTATAAAGTTTTCGAAAACTATCAAAACTCGTGGTAAGCCCTCTGCTTAGAAGGGGCACCATGATGTGTGATAAATAATGTCCCGCATTATTATTATTTTATTATTTACTTGCGCAAGACAGGTATGAATGGAGGGTTGTAGGGAAGACTTTGCTCTGCTGTAGGACTGCCTAGGCTAATAATAAAAAAATATTAATTATTATTTTAGTGGGCAACTAATAATATACTAAATATGCATCTGAACAGGGTGTACAGATGAATCTAGTTTATCTGGAAATTATCTGGAGCGAATGTTATCGAATAAGGTACCTTAGGCAGTTGCTTCGAAGGTTTCTGATGGATGCCTCCAACGTACACTACACTGGGAGGAACAGGTCTGTTTTGATCCCAAAACGGATGTAAATTCAGCATTATCAAAGCTATGTTATTCTCCAATTCACGTATCGAAGGCGTGTTTTCTCCAAATATCCTTTTCAGCATTTGACTGTCTTTATCCACTTGACTGTTCTGGACATTTTCTAGCAAGTAATGTGTGTATACTTCGGAAATTTTCTCCCGTATGCTCAGATTGAATAGTTTTTGCCGTAGTGGTGTTGGATACAAGAGTGGCGGATTTGTAGGAGCTCCCATTACTTCAAAATTTCCATTAATACCACCAAAAGAACTGAACTGTACGACTGGAATGTTTTGGAATATATGCGAGTATATAATAGATTGTCGTACACACGCTTCTATGATTAACAGATCAAATTTTGGTTTGGTTTTAAGGAAATCTTGGACTTGCTTAGATAAAATCTGCTTTACGAAAATTTCTGAAACAAGTCCCAGCATTGTCTTCATTTGGTTCTGCAGATCATTGCTGTCTCCTTTAGTGACGTCACTTTTTAATACTGTTTCCCTCCATATGCCATATGAAAGATCGTGAGTGTCAATTTCTGTCAAGTTGTCTGGAGTTTGACCTGGTGGAAAGGCAGGGTCAGCGGTGATGACTGTGACCTGGTGCCCTCGCTTTGCCAGCGCTTGAGTCAGGGGTCGGAAGACCACTTGATGGCTGATCGATGGAACCGGTATCACTGTTAAAATTCTAGCTGATTCACACACTACACTCAAACTTAACAAACAGCAAAAGCTGTAAAACGCAAAATAAATTGATCTAATCATTTTATCTGACCGCGGTGACACAACATCACTCTTGTACTGTTTAGTATATTATGATACAGTTCCTGTTGACGTTATCTATAAGAGGTAATTATTTAAGTGTAAATACATTATAGATGTTTGTTGTTTTTAAACAACAAGTTAAACAGTAACTGATAAAGTTATATTTTAAGCAAGTCAGGATGACCGAGTATTATCTTAATTACTGGTATTAGAAGACGCTTCAACTAAACATAACATAGGTATAAGTTAAATAGACTTTACATATTAATGTAAGTGGAATTTATAAAAATCTTAGATTTTCCCTGAAGTGTGTACTATACTAAGACTACCTATGCCTTAGACTATACTTAGAATGTTAATCTAAGGCCTTATACGAGTACGGTGAAACCGTCACCTAACTTTAAGTAGGTATCTATAGTTATTATGTAATTATTTACGTCATGCTATAGGTATTTAAAGTATAATTTTCTGAATTATTTCCTTGATGATACAATACAGTCAACGACACATTTATTCATATTGAAATGTAAGGTACCTATACATACATAATCCTAAATACAACAAAAGTACCAAAGTGCTCAGAAAGAAACAAAGACCAAAAAAAAATTAAACTGTCTTAACTGTCTACGTGTCGAGCTGGACAGGGCGCAATTATAACGGTCATTATGGGAGGCCTTTGTCCAACTGTGGACTGCTATGGGCTGATGATGATAATGTTTATATTAACAGTTGCATTTAAAAAATATAATTTGATTATTGTGTCACTACATAGGTATTTGAAGATTTGTTTCATTTGAGTATCTCTTCTGAAGTATTTTATCAGACAGTTTAGAAATATCTGCAATACTTAGATCAGTTAGGGACGGACTATGCTTAGAGATTCTCTGAAGGATAGGATCCGCAACCAGTCTATCCGACAGAAAAAGAAAGTCAGACATAGCTCAGAGTATTAGCAAGCTGAAGTGGCAGTGGCTTGGCCATATCTGCCGAAGAACCAACAACCGTTAAGGCAAACGAGTTCTTGAGTGGAGACTGAGGCTCGGCAAACGTAATGTAGGATGCCCTCCGTCCAGGTGACGTGACGATTTGCGAATCTGCTGGTAGAAGATGGATGCGTTGACCTGAGAACTGGGCGCGGTGTTGCTCATTAGGCTTCCCTAATCTCTAATCCACCCCTCTATCTCGATGTAGGCCTCATTATGTTCAGTAGTGGACTACTATAGGCTGATGATTATGATGACCACTCAGATACCTACATTGTATCGTTTGAATATACCTTGAATACCTTGAATTGTATGACGAGACGTTATTATAAACTCGTTTACCGTCTAGCAATAGAGCCTTATTCCATAACAATGTTATTTGTAGACGATAGACACACAAAGAATATATTTGAAGATTACCTTGTTGGCACTACGGGTTAGCGGCTGAGACGAGGTTGCAGGTCGATTCTTGCGGTGTGACAAATGTTTGCATGGTTCGGGTTTGGAGTTTGTGGTTTGTATCACTCAGGACATGGGGAGGAATCCTGTGCCCAAAGTATTCTTAATCCTAAACTAAAATAATATACATTACTATACTAGCTTCCGCCCGCGGCTTCACTCGCGGGGAAAAAGTAGCTAATCCAAGTCATAAACTATATATAGGTATTCCATGTTACATCCAAATCCGATTACCCATTACAACCTTTTGAATTTTTATTATTAGTGTCATAGGTACCTATTCATTTATTATGATACTTGAAGATGTACCTTGCACACGGCCCACATGATGTGTAGTGGAAATGCAAACTCAAACTCAAACTCAAAACTCATTTATTCAGTAGGAACTGTATAGTACACTTTGAAACGTCATTTTTTTTGCTGCAAACTATTGCTTGCCGCCCTGTGTCCATCAATTTGAGGCATGAATGAGATCAGCCTCTTATGCCTGTAATTTCACCGGCACCCACACTCTTCAAACCGAAACACAGCAATGCTGCTTCAACAAAACAACAAGACAAGCATGGTGGTTGTACCTACCTCGGATAATCCCTTCACAAAGAACTTAAATACCAACTTATTTTTTAGCAAATTAATTTAATTTTTTAATGCTACGGAGCCCACGCATGATTAACATGGGTGGATTTAAAAACATTACCCTCCTTCTGGCGGAGTCGGGTAAAAAGGTAATGAATCCCTGGGGACCCTAATGTATCCGGATGGTAATTGAAACTCTCTCAGCTTTACTGCCTATAGCTCACGGATATTGATATGGCAAAACATGAATTATTATTGTAAAAACAAAAAAAACGACTGCTAAAAATTAATGAAGCAAAAAACAAGGAGTTTTAGTTTTATTATTGTCAATTTGTGTTAAAACAGTAATAAAAACGTGAAATGATATCACGTTTTATTACAGTTTTTATTATATATATATATGTGTGTATACGATATTTCATTTGATATCCATATTGCTAGGGTAAGAAAAAAAAACAATTAACTATTTGTGTGATAATTTATTCTATGTCACTACCACAATTCTGATGAATATAACGACACCTCATATGTCAAAATCCGTCCAGCAGCTGTGGCTGCAGGGGGCATGCCAAAGAAATGGATATAAACAGTCACATACATACAAATACATACATATATACATGCTCGAAAAACATTACCCTCTAATATAATAAAGTAGTCTTTCATCGCCAGGGCAAGAGGGTTATGAGGAGTTCCAACCTCCATCCTCTAATAACCCAAGCTTACCTTATCAGAGGGCAGGGCGCAATGGCGCTCATGAGGAAAGACTAAACGATGTATCGAGCAGCAAAACGTGTACTGCTTTGTGATAGGTAATAGTTACCACTTAACATCAGGTGGGCAAAGTGCTTGTTCCATCTTCAAGTATCATAAAGAAATATGTCACAAAAATAGCCGTAAGCTGTAGTTAGTTAGGGTTGTTTAATCTGAGGATGGGTGCGTGCGTAATTATTTCTTCAGAACCTCATTATGATAAGTCAAAATGTTTTAAAACATTAAACAGTTGTTCTGGAGAACCAACTAAATTATTATATAGGGTTACAATACAATTCTTGAATATATAGTAAACTAAGTTTCAAGATAAAATGTTACTATAAGCACAATAACAGCCTGCGCACATTTGACGACAAACGTCAGCGATTAGACGCTACGACAAACAGCGGGGGACAATTTTCATACATTTTGTTCAAAGCTCAGCACACACGGCGACAATCGCGACAGCAAGATATGACAGACGCTCGCGACTAAGCGCGACGACAAAGCGTCGTGTTTGCGAGGTCTGTTAGATGTTACATATCATTATTTTCAAATTATTTTTGAGCGTTCACTGTCTCGATTGTGTACTTCGCATTATCATGATGTGTTTTTGGACCCCTCAAAAGCCTCGAAATGGATGGCGGAAAATTTAATGGTCAATGGTCAATACTCCTGCGATCACTATCCCACCTGACTACATGGTTACCAGTGGGATAGGCCTATGTCCTACAGGACGTTTATTGGCTAGACTATAATTTACTTTATATTATCTCGCTACTGGTCTTCCGAGATGGGTCGACGACATAGCCCTGACGCCCGGCGACGCATATCGCCGGGCGATCGTGGATGTGACTAGCACAAGACCGTGGTGGATGGCACAAACTCCGGGAGGCCTATAGCCAGCAGTGTTATCCACTGTCGGGCTGCGGATGATGATGATGATGATATTATCTCATTTTAGAAGACTCATCAAAATCCTATAATACCATCTTGTTTTTAAATAAAATCCTATGGAAAAAAACACCTATTTTTCCTTTAGGTTTCTACACCGCACCTGAATCAAGCCAAACAAAACAAAATGTATTCAAATCGGTCCAGCCGTTTTCAAGCTTTTGCGAGACACACGCACGGCATTTGATTTTTCTAAAGAATCGCTCGCATGGTACCCATATAAAAAGTAGCCTTTATTATGATATTCCAGGTTATGCAATACTATGCAAAATTTCAGTTTATCTCGTATAGTATTTATGGCATGAGAGATGCCCAATATTTCAAGTACATTTCGCATAATTTCGCGTTTATATGTTTTGTAGGATCTGGGGTCGCTTCCGCGACCATTCGTCATTATTAAACAAATCGTACCAATAACAAAATGAAAATGACCTTATGGAAGGTAATTCATACGTTTTGCTTATGCATTGTGACAGGCTGCAAGCTTTGCTTTGCGAGACTCCGGGTTTAGGATGCATCGGTGATCTCCTGCCTTTAATTAACACTGATTTACCGAGTGGTTTCTCGTTACTGTAAATGTATTTGATACAACTTATTGTGCTGCTGCACTGCTGTTTCTGTTTAAAGTGTGTGTTTGCCAGTAAAATTAAAGGTACTTATTATTATACACATTACATTACCTTCGTGCTTCAAGTTGACGAAGTGGGCCGTTGCATCGTAGGCCACGTTCCAAACATAACGTAGCTTATGAAGCAGTACTTTGTTAGAAGTAAGATTACTTAACATCTCTAGAGCGATCGTATTAGAAAGAAATGTATCGTAAGCGTTACGAAAATTTTTGACCAATGACATGAGCGTTATTTTACATCTACGCTTACTCATTGGCCAAAATATAACGTCTACGATATGAATACTTTTTCGCTAATCTGTGGGATAGAGTCGGAGATGCCATGTGGTAGTTACATCTTAAAAAAATATTTTTAATTATCTGTATTACTTTTGTATTTTAGACTCGGAAACTGATCAAACTCTCTTGCAGGTGACGGTGACTACTGTCCATCAGGTGGCCCGTCTGTTCGTCTGCCAGCTTTGGCATAAGAAAAAAAGATAACGTAGTAAAAATAGCTGTAGCAAAGTTTACTTTGAAGCAGTTTAGAGTTTGTTGTAGTAAAGAAAAATGCGAATTTGTCCCCAGGCGGTAAGCAAGCACTTTGCTTGACGTCTCACTCGCGTTACTGTCTATTGTTTGCTTTGAAATTCTTTTAAAGTTTTAGCTGCACTGAAACATGTTTGGAATATAGAGATAGGATAATACCAGTAGAGTACCTAACTACCAAAGGAACCTTTAAAATTAAGACCATTTTTGGATTGACAATTGGCAACTTTTAGCATAATTCATAAAAATCTGTCAAAAGATAAAGAATGCTTAAAGTAAATACTGCCATCTCTCACTGTTGGTCAATGACAAACAGAGATAGAATTTCATGTAATGGTTTTTAAGTAGCGTTTATAAGTATTGAGGAATATGTTCGCAAACGCATATCAATGAAGCGGATCCTTCTTATTTATAAAATTTTGTTTGTGTGGATGACTTAAAATTTTGTCTAAATTCCATAATCTAAAAAGTCACAAAATCATTTCTCTTTTCCACTCATGAATGATTTATATTTAGCCGTCCTTCTAAGCACCTTTTTCTAAAGGAATAGAAAAAAAAATATCTATCCTTTTTAGTTTTAAAGCTTTAAGCTTAGTTTAGCCTTATCTCGTTTTCACTTGAGCATGGCTGCAATGTTCAGATGCTGGCCTGAAAACTTAAAGCCTGACTTTTAGATTGTCAGATTAGCCTGAAAACAACCAGAAGTACGCTTTATATGTAGTTTAGAATCGTATACGTAGGTACCTATCTACCTACCGACCAACCAAAACCGTTTCAGAATTATAGTGAGTAAACATCTATCAACTTGATTTTATGTGTTTAATGACGTTTTGTTACTATCAGACCTTTATTAAAACGATCAAGTCAGATAAAGACAGTGGTGCCTAGTACTTATCTTGTTCAACATTCGGTCTTACAATACTTATAGCTAAGTCCACACCAGTGCGCTTTCATCATGCATCTTCAATTCTCAATTTTCTTGCGCCAAGCGCATGCAATATTGAATAGGTACCATAAAAAGCATGCAGTTACGTCTACATCGGATGTTGCTCGTGAACCCATCAGTGCCAAATCGAGGCGGGGCATGCGTTAGGGGCATGCTTTTTGATCTTATTCTTATTAATATTAATTTGCTTGGTTAAATGCTATGTCATCAATGCGAAGGATGCCAACTAATGACCGAATTCAGTGAGTGCTGCTTCCATATTCATGCGCTCCGTGAGCTCGCATTAGGTAATTGATAGCGCTGCGGTGGACACTATCCCTGATAGTAAAAAAAAAGTTATATCAGGCCTAAATCAAGCAGGTTTTATGCTCTTACTAACGTTTTCCCGCGGTTTCGCTCGTGTGGTATCCAGATAAAAAAGTAGCCCAATGTTATTTTTAGTCTAGAATTAAAATAGTTTTAGGTCAATCCATTCAGTTTATATTAATTTACTTGCATTATGTATTTTTACTACTAGCTTTATGCAAAGATGCGGGTGAGTATTTTGAATACTCGTAAATAAAGCAGAATGCCATCTGATGTTTGACGCTCGGTACCAAGAATGAAGTGAGTGCGTCAAAATATAATTCCAATAAGTCTTTATTCGATTCTACTGTCAAAATAATAATAAAATGAGGGTTATTGCCATAGTAACACTTTACATCAATGTTTGTTGCCATAGTAATGTTTATATCATTGGTTGTTGCAGTCTAATGGGGGCGTGCGGTGGAAACCAAATCAAACGAAATATTTTTTACTTGATTTTTAATCCCGTCGGTGTGTAAAACTAAAGAAAATGCGAATGTCATTTATAATATATAATAAATGTTATGGGACGTTCGGTTTTGACGCAATTGGTACGGGTTCTCGGCATTCTCCTTAAATTTTTATATAACTATTTTTGACTTTGTCATACTGTCAGTTTGTCAATACTGAAGCTTTTAATACTGGTGCATATAATTTCAGTGTGCAACTGAAATACTAAAAAGACCCAGAAGACTCTTCTAGTAGAACAGTATCCATGTTCTACCTAGATTATGCGAGGTCGCATATTGATTTAGTCCCGGATTAAGAGATTATCTAAACTGGGACCGGAGGCCTAAGTTGGTAATTACCTACTTTATGTACATACATGATATGATGTACATACGTACGTACATACTATAATTTTTTTATTCTTCTCCGTATGAGCTAGTGGTTAACTCTG
Source organism: Horisme vitalbata (assembly GCA_951804965.1). Taxonomy (NCBI): domain Eukaryota; kingdom Metazoa; phylum Arthropoda; class Insecta; order Lepidoptera; family Geometridae; genus Horisme; species Horisme vitalbata. The sequence continues at coordinate 35,018,200 of OX638089.1, read as the reverse complement.
GTGTCGGAGTTTTTAGGCCTCCGAAATGGCTTAATGACTGAAAAAGCCGGAACCAATATCTTAACGTACTTTCCGAAGCACGGAAGCACTCAGATCTAAACAGTCACCCTTTCAAGTAGTGTCGTATGACTTAGTGGCCCAACTCTTGTGTCGGAGTTTTCAGGCCGGTAGAAGGAGATGGATTGACGACTGAAAAGCTCGACGACGGCAAAGCTCAGAACTAAATTCGACTAAAATAAAAATTCAATATGCATGTGCTAGGTATAATGTTCCAACAAATGTACCGAATTTAATGATTGTACTTGCTTCTGACTACTTCATAAAAGGTGTTCATGCCCACCCTAATTTAATTCCCCCATCACCATTTCATTATCGTACGACCAGACGCACGGAATTTCGTCACCCATACACGGTAGACATTCCTCCTGCCCGCACGAAGCGTTTCGCAGCAACTTTCATCCTTAGAACAGCTAAGGAATGGAATGCTCTTCCAGCGTCAGTGTTTCCTGATCACTACGACTAGGGGCTTCAAGCGAAGAGTAAATAGGTACACTCGACCGCATCATCACTTACCAACCGGTGAGATGGCGGTCAAACGTAATATAAACTGTAAAAAAACACATTATTTACTAGTCGCCTAGTGAATCCAGTCAGGAAACCAGCAAGCAACTTTGCTACTACAATGTTGTAAGGCGCATTAATAATTACTCCGGAGTGTCATTTTGTCATCGCATCGTGGCAAAAAAAGCGTATTAAATATCAAACCACTCTGTAACGAAAATCTAAAATAAATAACATAATGTATTAAAACAATATTGCTGGTCACTATCACACGGCATCGTGTATAAGTAAGTACCTATCCCCAAACTAAGCAGAGCTTGTATTATCATTCAAGCTATACTAATGGACTATATATATGACTGATATACTACTAAAACCTATATTTTTTTTAAAAAACGCAAATAATTATATTTACATAGAAAACGCCCAGACCTGAGCCTATGCCGACAAATATTTGCAAAGCGTACAAAAATTTTTGTCGCGGTGGGAATCGAGCCCGCAACCTTCTGTGACGCTTTTTTTTATTCTTCGTTGTGCTAATTCCTAACTCTGGTGTTTTTAGGTCACCTGAATTAATTGTACATGCCTTGACACGTTTACTGTGGGCCTAGGATATGATAGGCGTCATGAACGAGGAGCTAGTCCTGCAGCAGGTGCGAAAAAGTTTAAAAGCTGTAAAAGCTGCATCGATCGCCTATATTAGGAGCAAATTACAGCTCAATCTACTTAGGTACTTATTTATTTTATTTTATGCTATTTATACGGAAAAGACGCAATATTGCAGGAATAGTGAATTACTAGTTGAATTAAGATAATACTAGCTTTCTCCCGCGGCTTTGCTCGTATCCTGATAAAGAGTAGCCTATGTACCTGAGTTATTACTGGTCTAGAATAACATGATAAGATTACTGAAAATGCAAAAAGGCATTTTCATTCAAAAATGTGTGACAGACCAACTATCAACTTTGCACAGATTCATCTTCGATTTCGGTCAAGCATTTGGGTCTGTCAAATTCGAAAACGCTTCGATAGCGCGATCTAGCATCGTATAACTTTGACAGCGCCATCTAGTGACTCTAATGTTAAATCTATACATCTTCTTTTTATTTATGGCCTCTATGGTATAGTGGCCATAACACAGTTATAGGAAGACAACTAGACAACTTTCTTATGTCCAATATCATCAGTTATAAAGGAATGCATACATAATCAATGCGACTTCAAAAAGTTTATCGTACTTACCAGGGCGCTCGAATAAATTTCTATGCAGGTTAATATAAATGCCCTGGTACGAAGTTGCAGAAATCGCATTGAGATAAAGTATGCATCTCTTTCTAGTTAACATATATGGACATAAGAAAGTAGGGATCAGCCGTAGGCATTGATATATATTGTTACTATCGTAACTAGATGCTTAGTACCGGCCAAAATGCGTGTAGGCTCAGGTCTTGGCCACGGCCAAGATCCTCTCCTTTCTTCATACAGTGGCCCATCTTGACATCGACCGAGTGACACTTCCGCGAAATAGGCAAATAATGTGATGAAAAAGTGCATTTCTTGAACTCAATTGCGTAAAGAATCACGCGGAATTACTTTTTTCATGAATATCTATAGATTTTTTGCTAAAATTGCAGCAAATAATAAAGAAAATTTAGTTAAATAGTTCATGCCATGTAATGTTGTCAGCAAAAAAATGTGTAGTTTTCCCGATTATTGTGGGAGATTTTGATAACGGATAAAATCTTTGTTAAGCTCTTAATTTCTTAAAATAATTCATAATACATATGTATAGTAGCAAACCACCTCGTTAACCTGTATATTTATATTATGGAATGTAATAAATGATTGAGTATTGAGTATTGAGCATATTTAAGATCATTTCAAATAGCACTCACTTCTATTGATAAATGCCATCATCCATGAAATTAAATTATTAACTCAAAGAAATAAAAGGAAGAACAGAAGACATTTGACGTTACATGCGGTGGTTGATTGATATTACGATCGCTATTATATGTTGGCACAAAGAAAAACAATTATTTTATATCCACAGACAAAGTTTACTATTTCGATCTACTAATATGATTAGTGATAATATCACAAAGTTATGACGAACAGTTATTTTCTTAAAAAAGTTGAAAAGTGAATCAACTATATGGTGGTAATAAATGGTGACTGTAGAACAATTTGTACTCTATGAAAACGTAAAGCAGGCTAAAAGAAAAAACTAGACAGGTACTGTTTTAGTGACTGACAGTCACATGTAAGTTTAAACTTCAGGGAAAATCTATAATCCTATCCTTCTTCCTACTAATATTATAGATGTGAAAATTTGTGGGTAGGTATGGATGTATGGATGTTTGTTACTCTTTCACGCAAAAAATACAGAGCGCATATAGAAATTTAACAATAAATAAAATAATAAAATAAAAAATTGAAATATACTTAGTTGTTTATGGCCTGGATCGAACACATAGGTGACTTTTCACCCGGGTACCACGCGAGCAAAGCCGCGGGTGGAAGCTAGTATCCCATAAATTTCGACTCAGTGGGATTATCATCATCAGGTGGCATGAGCATCAATCGTGGGCCGAAACTGGATGAGACGAGCTTTGAACCGTTTGGATTGGCACATACAAAGGGAGGCCTATACCCAGCAGTGGGTGAAGTCGGGCTGTGGATGATGATGATGATGAAGATGAGATTAGAACCCGTAGCCTTTCCATAAATACTGGGAAACTAGCAACTGCGCTACGTTGTACGTTGTTGTTGTTGGTACGGGGTTACTTATTTCCAATAATTAATGAGTAAAAAAATCACATTCATTTTCGGGGAAAAAATCTAGATCAGGCCACATCGAGCTTTTTATTTCAAGCATTGTAGCTATCTCTATAAAATCAACTGCCATTCTCGAAGCAGGCCAGTTTAAATAAAAGAGATAAATATATGTTTCCTTCAAAATGACAATTATTTTCAAAGCTACGTCTTCGCCATCAATAAGTGGTTACTATATTTTGACACTTATTAAGGAGGTTTGCATCCCTTCCGTAGGAGTTAATGTTCAGAGCATAATATATTAATTTTAAGACATCTTCTATGCTTTAGTCCTATTTGTTTGGTCCATAACGAATAGTCTTTAAATTTGAATATGGCGTCTAGATCACGAGGATGACATAGGCTATAAAAAATCCAATATGGCAACTTTAAGAAGCCATTTTCAATTTACTATGAACTAAAAAGGTATCAAAAACTTATCGATTTCCACAAATAAGGCATCGTAGGATTTGACTGAATCATGGTTGTTCAAATGAAGTGTGTATATCACTACAGTACACGCGCCCCTTTTTTTTACATGAGTACACGCGTGGCCTACTACATTAGGCCATTTTAAAATGTCAATATATTGTATAATCCTAACTTTCTGATTAAAACAAGAAATGGAATGGAAAAGTTATTTATTTTACTTAGTTTTACAACCTTAAATTATAGATAAATTACTATGAATACTGAACAATAAAAACATGTTTGTTTTACAAACCGCCGGAATTAATAATCAAGTAAAAAATATTTTGTTGATTTGGTTTCCGCCGCACGCCGCCATCAGACTGCAAGAACCAATGATATTACACGTTACTATGGCAACAAAAATTGATGTAAAGTGTTACTATGGTAATAACCCTCATTTTTATTTATTTTGGCAGTAGAATCGACTAAAAACTTATTGGAGATTTTTTTGACGCATTCACTTTAGTCTTGGTACCAAGCGCCATACATCAGTCGGCATTCTCCTTTGTTATAACCTTTGCAAATTGCTTTATTATTTTACTTCAATTTAAATAATTAGATACTTACCTACTACACTTAAAACATAGTCCATTGTGTTAGTAACGAAAATATAAAAAAAACAAAAATACTTACAGGTAATGAGGGATTTGAACCCAGTACTCTTATAACGTATACAATAATGTCGAGTGTTGTAACCGCCACGCCACACCATCGTCGCATATAGATTTATGGGTGAAATTAAATATGCGTAAGCAAGGAGAAGGTTTATAAAACACATTTGTGCAAAAAGTTCGAGATCCACGACCGACACCGCGACGGTTTGAACCTACTAACGTTAACTAGGGGGTTGACAGACTCTGACGCTTTCTGTACAAAATAAAATAGAATGAAAAAACGTCAATGTAGATTAAAAAAAATCTGTAATGTAATATAAGCGGTGTCATAGTGTCTAGCATATAAAAAAACTATTTTAGGTGCTCGTTGAGGTTTAAGGGATTCCAACTATTATCTTTGCAACCCAAGCCAACCTCACCCTGCTGTATAACAAACGGGGCTCTAGCGGCTGGCTGATTGCGGCATTGCGCAGACTAAGCAGCCGGCCAGCTCTTATGCACTAGTGGTTAACCGTGGTGGCGGCTAGCCGCGCGGCCAACCGGTTACGCCTATGATTGAATGCACTTAACCGCCACAAAATGTCAACTAAAGGTTAACCGCACGGCTAGCTGCCCCGCGGTTAACCGCTAGTGCGTGTGAGAGCTTACACTGGCACAGCTAAATCTCCTGGCCGCGGAATCCCGCTATGCACAGCGTGGGGATTATGGTCTTCTTAAAGGCGAAGCCGTAGTCTAGCAGTGGGCTGAATCGTGGCGTGATGCGCTTATTTTGATACCCACTCTCCAGACTCAAAAGTTTGCTCTTGATTCTTAATAACCCAAATTATATTTATGCTAACATCAGGTATAGCCAAATAAAATCGATCTACATAGATAAAAAACGGCCAAGTGCAACTCGGACTAGGTTCCGTATCATTATCTTTGCCTATATGGGAGACCCCCAAGGGGTGTGAGGGGTTCCAACCTCCACCTTCGGAACTCAAGCCAACCTCACCTGCCCGTGGTGCACCCTGCTAACTAACGAACGAGACTCTGGCGGCTGGCTGATTGCGGCATAGCACAGCCTAATACTGGCACACCTAAATTCCCTGACTGCCGACGGGCAGCAGCGTCGGTGGTGCGAGAAGCTGTGCTCTGCGATCCCCAACCCACATGCCCAGCGTGGGGATTATGGGCATATCCCCCTTCTTATTAAGGGAGGCCTACGTCCAGCAGTGAACTGATATAGGCTGTTGTTGTTGTTGTTGTTGTTGTAATTATATATTTTTGAAGTGAATATATAACTAAATATTGTGTGAAAATTTGAAGCGTTTACCTGTTGCCGATATTAATATCGAGCAAAAAACGGCAAAATAATCGCGTTTATTGTATGTGAGCTCCCCTTAAATATTTATTTTATTCTGTTTTTGGTGTTTGTTGTTACAGTGGCCACCCAAATACATCACCTATGTAAATTTCAATTGTCTAGCTATCACGGTTCATGAGATACAGCCTGGTGCTACACAGACAGACGTACAGTGGAGTCTTAGTAATAGGGGTCCAGTTTTTACCCTTTAAGTACGGCACCCTAAAAACGCTAGAGGTTTTCACAAAACTTGACATTGTTATTGCTATGGGTATCGAAATGGCGCTAATCGCTCAATGACCTAGCATCGCTTGAGTGGATATCTAGGTACGTTAACATTGTCTTAGGAGATCAGGTTTAATCGAAACACTCCAATACACACTCCACTTGATTGCAATGATTACACACCCAAATCTAGTTAGCAACACGCTCCGTTGGCGACGCAAAGATGTCCATATATCGAGTAAGTAGGTAACCGACATTCGCAATCAGAAGTTCTTCAAAGTTATTGTTTATTGGAGTAAACAGTATCGTATTTTTTAGGGTGACGTTACCTACGGTGACGTGACCGGAACTACGTAAGCTACCGATTTGACTAATTGAATAATTACCATCGGTAAAAAAATAAAGAATATATTTTTATTTTCGTCCCCGAAAGGTTCAAAATAAGAAATGTCAAAATATCAAACTGGTGCCAATAGGCCGAGTGCCATATGATATGAAAGGGGTCAAATAACCCAGTTTAAAGCAGTTTTTTATTTTAATATACGATGCATGGTTTGCATTTGATGATCAAAACTGTCCAAAAAATTACCATAACCCCCCCACCCCTCATCTCCGAAGTTTGTAAAGTGAGACTTTGACTCGATTTTTGCCCCTGAACTGGAGGTGGTAATTTATTGTGTCTCTTATTTTCTGATGATCCAACTCGTCAACGGCTATCGGCGGCAGACGGCCGTTACGCTTCTTTTTGGTTAATTTTCTGAACGACTGCTATATTTCATCGTTTCCGTCCACCGCAAGACTTTCAAAGCGATTGCTGGTGCTGGTCTCGCTTTCTTTGGAGATTTGTCTAGGGATTGCAAATCTTTTCGGGAATTGCCATTGTGCACCAGTATCATCATATCCATTTTTACAAATCTTGCGTGTCGCCGATGTTGTGGCACATCACTAGTAAGAGGAACCGGTTGGCGAAACGATATTGCTATGAGTAGCATGCGGCTATAGCGGTAGCAGAGCGCGGAATGAACCCAAAAACATCTGGCCAGAAGGTGCATTAATTTGTAAAGGAGAGGACCAGCTTACAGCTGCATTTGCAACGCCTACAGTCGTCGAGGGCGACTAAAGTCTTAGGTTCTTACGTGCTTAAGGTCCACTGCTGGATATAGGCCTCTCTTAGTGAAGGGTGATATGTTTATAATCCCCACGCTGGGCATGCGAGCGGGTTGGACATGGGACATCTATGATTCAATGGACCTTACATTTTTAATTTCTAAGAAGTCTTAAATAAATGATATTTATTATTAATAAAAATATACATTTATTCTGGCATTTCAGTGAATAAATTATTGGAATACACTCGATTATTACTCACACTCATAGTTAAGTAGGTAGCTAAGCTACTAGCTACTAGTACACTGGATTATGTTAGGTCACATACAAGCACTCGGCCGAGTTACAACGAGTAGACTGGCACCATTTTGGAGGCTTATCTTGTTACAACATTCGGGGTCAGCCGAATGTACGGATTATTCGACATTCCTATGCTTTTTTTAAATACTGTATTCATATTTATTTAGGCACGTATGTATGTACTTAACGTCAAAATTCAAAATTCAAGCGTGAGATATTTCAAATTGACATGTAGGTACTTACGAAAACTAAAAATAAAGTGGACTGGAACTACCAGATACATACATAATTCAGATAGTCTACATAGCTTACCTATTTTGTACATCATTAAATTTAATGTTTTTTTGAGACTTTTCAAAGTATTTAAACTCATACGACAGCCTCTGTGGCGCAGTGGGTGAAGGTCCACCTGAGATGCAGAAGGTTGTGGGTCTGATTCCCGCCGCGAGAGAAATATTTGTTTCGTGTCTGGGTGTTTTCTTTTTATAATATGTATAAATATAAAAAAAACTACAAAAAAAATATCTTTGTAGTATATCAGTAATGTGGTTCCCATAATACAAGCTGTGCTTAGTTTAGGGCTACATGATGCTGTGTGATACTCCAGTATTATATAATATTTTATTATTATCATTATTATTATTATTTGAACATCAGTGGTTTTTTATTGCTTTTAATAGTTTAAAACATTTTTTATATTGAAAATTTTTAATGATAAATAAATAAATAAAAAATACATAACAGGGGGATATGCCCATAATCCCTACTCTGGGCATACGGGATGGGGATCGGAAGGCACAGTTTCTCGCAAGTGACGATTCTGCTTATGGTATAGGCATTATGCCGCAATCAGCCACCGTTGGAGCCCTGTTGGTGAGTTAGCAGGGTGCATTACGGGTTTACAGGCCGGTGAGGTGTTTTTGGATTGGAACAATCCTAAAATTATTACCTCAATTGTCAGTCATATCGAAAAGGCATTTTTACGTTAAAAAAAGCCATTCCTTTATTATTATCATTGTGTTTTTCCTAAGCTCTTCCACTCGAGTAACTTCACAATTTCCATATAAATTGTGAAAGCCGCTGAAAGAAGAAAGTTAATGCATAACATTGAAATCTTATTTCCGCCGGAAGTAAAAACATAACAAAGGTCGGGGAATTTATTACTCCTTCAATTTATTGTCCAACTCTAAGATTTCCTAATTATAAATTCGCAAAATAAACAAAAAAGGCCACTTCGCAGTATTTCACCTTTTGTTCCTGAGCCACGGGGAGCTATGAAAAGAGGTGGCATAGAGTTAGGGCCATGTAGAATGAACATTGATATTCTACTAATTATAAATGCGAAAGTTTGTGAGTATGGATGAATGTTTGTTACTCAATCACGCAAAAACTACTGATTGGATTTGGATGAAACTTGGAATATACACAGTTTGTGACCTGGATTAACACATTTTTATCCCAGTACCACGCGAGCAAAGTCGCCGGCGGAACCTAGTGACTTAATAAAAGGGTTGGTTCTCAGGGTTCCGTATTCGAAGGGTATCCAACGGGACCCTTTTACTAATCGTCCGCGTGACGTCCGTCTGTCAGCAAGCTAAGTCTTAAGAATCCTAATAGGTAGAGAGTTGTAATTTTCACAGAATGTTGATTAATATAGCCGCTATGATAACAAATAATAAAAAAGTAAGTGATATCTTGTACAATGGTACAAAATGTCTCGTGTGTGAGTCAAACTCACACTTGACCAATTTTCCATTTGTCAACTGTATCAGCTACCTGTATATAAATATACTATACACAGTCGTATAATAATGATGCTGGACACATAACATTTTCTAGTTCCAATCGTAGCAGAGTGGTAACCACATGCCTGTTATGATATGATGAACTACTTGTATACTTTTTATTTTTAATCGACTTCAAAAAGGAGGAGGTTCTCAGTTCGTCGGAACCTTTTTTTTTTATGTATGTTCACTGATAACTCCGTCAATTGTTAACCGATTTTCAAAATTCTTTTTTTGTTTACTTCACAGGTGGTCCCATATAAATTTTATTCCTGAGGGTTTGGTACTTTTCCCGGAAAAATCAAAAAACCTCATCCTCACTTGTAATTTTCGCCCTATGATCACCAATATCTCCGTCAATTGTGAACCGATTTTCAAAATTTTTTAGCGCAAGAAGTAAGAAGTTATTTATTTGAAGTCGGTTAACTTTTTTTAAAAAGCCCTATTTGTGTTAATGCGTAAACATTTTATACCTGTAAATAGAGAACACGTAGATCCGAGACAAATATTCGCAGATCATACAAACATTTATCTGGCTTGGGGAATCGAACTCATAACCTTATACGTCTTAGGAGGGCCTTGGCTCACTGCGCCACATACCTTGGAAATAGTTTCTAAAGCGAATATTATTTTCATAAATAATTTGGTGACAGTTCTAACAGAAAATAGATTTTGTGTTTAGTTTCATTCATTTTTACAGATTTTGTTGTCCTCAGAGTAAGTTCTATCTTCACGGCCATCTCTTCCAGGGTTTCCATTCAAAAATCCAGCCCGAGGCAGACCACTACCAATTATTATTGTAGCGAATATAACAATAGAGTATTGTCCAAGTTCCTTCTGAAATTAGCGACGGTTTAAAGTGATTCGTACGACTAAGATTTTTAAAAGCTAAGTTATAAGATAGAATTTCACGTCAGAAGAAAAGAGTACAGACATAGAAAAGAAGGGTTTTAAATTAGAGCATTTGACGGGCGATAAAAAGCATGAGAAACGAAAGGTTGCGGGTTCGATTTTCGCTGCGGTAAAAATGTTTTTATGACATGCAAATACTCGTCTCGTGTCCAGACACCCACTTACACTACAAATATATATTTTTATATTTTTTTTATAGTATGCTAATAGTCCAAGCGCCAATTTCAGTTTTTTGGGAAACAATGGAAACGCATTATTATTGGCAGGAGATCTGCCTTTGCCTCAACTGAAAATAAATATATATTTATCAACGCTTCTATTTTTAATTTAATATACTACAAGAAAAAATACAAAATAATTATTTATTTTGAAAGATATAGCGAAAAATGCACTTGGACTCACGATAAATCTCGTGTTTTCATTTTGCATAACAAGTCCAAGGGACATTTATGTCGTTTGGACTCCTTATGCATAATTCAATTTAAAAATAGGTCCTTCCTAACTCGGTTAATAGTAATATTAATTATTTATCTTCTTCTATCAACAGTTTTTTGCAGATTTCAATAGAGTCACAAATGCCTTCTCAAAGTCTATAAAACCTTAATTTAGCCTCACGGTGAAATTGTGGTATATGGTGCGCTTCCGCGAAATCTGACCTGCTCCGGTCGCTGCAACTCGTGTCGTCTTCTGGCGAGACGATTCATGATAAACCTAGAGAGCAGCTTATAGACGTGGCTCATAAACACGATAATTCGTTTTATTAAATACAAGATAAGAGTCTTATTAAAAAGAGAACCGTCTTGTTTCTCTGTCTAGTTTTGGAGCTCTCTCACAGTGAATTATAGAGACGTGAAGGTCTGAAAAGTTGTGAAGTTTCTGAAGAACCTCTTTCTCATCAGGAACTCATTTAGACACCACAAGTTCTGAAGTAACTCTGTCTATAACGGGGGCTTTTTCATTTATATGCTGGCTCAGAGCTAATACTGGAGCTCCGAAGGTCATGTGTCCGCGCAATTAGCTTATATAGGTCTAACCTCTTTGACGAAGTTGCCTGAATAGTATCCCTTCTTTTTGCCTTAAGCCGTAGATTTTCGTCCGAGACTTTGGACTTTCTTGCCTTTAGGCAGCATTTATCAGAATTTTATGATCTGATGATGATTCCAATGTACTAACAACGTTTTGTATTTGTACCGTCCCGTTTGGTTTCGTTATTGTCATGCGTAGTTTCCCTAGGCACAAAGCTTGTTCTGAAAATGTTATTTATGATACTTCTTGATGCCTGCCGTGTTCTGGAGTAGATTAGATCGAAACACGGACTTCATCAAACGTTTTCTTTAAAGTTTAAGATGAAAATTCAGAGAACGGGATATTCTATGGTCAGAAGAAGAACCAGTGCTAAACCAATAGCTTTACGTAGGATCATCTATGTCATCTATCATGATAAAGTCGATCTCGTTTTTAGTTTCAGTGTCGGAGCTTTACCACGTCCACTTCTTCAGATTTCTTCCAAAAATGCAAATTTATCAATAATAGCACTCCCTCCTCTCTGGGATTTTATTATAGGTATGTTATGGGCCAGCTCTTGACCTCGAGGCTTGCAGCATATTGACCATTATTTGCCCCGTCTCTGTGTTTTTTTAATGCGTGCAAAACGCGTGTCCCTTAACTCTAAGGGAGTGCGGTAAGAGTGGTCATCATCATCATCACAAGTAAAAGCGAAAAAAGTTTCCAACTATTGGTTCGCGTTCGGAATCAAACTCATCTTTGTAGTTTTGTAAAAGCGGTTTATGCGACAAACATCTGTCACATGGACTACTTATGCATAATACTACTTCGTTTGGGCTACAAGTCGAAAGGCAATCCAATTGGAGTACCTATATATAGTGTATGAATATAGTATAGGTAAAGCATTTATTTACTTGATTTTCTTTATATATTAATTTTGATGTGAAAAAATCTGATTAATTGTATAAAATTAAGTGGTTTGTGATAATTACTTAGTTTAGTGCTTATAGGGTTTGTAAATATATATTGTAGTATGTATTTACTTAGTTTAATAGGTTAGTTTATTTTGAGAGAAGTGCAGCGGAGTGGATTTTATTAAGGCACTCGAAAATCAACTTTAAATCTATTTTTATAAAGTACATACCTATATGTTTGAACCTGACAAAAAATGCTCGCGCGTCTTCGAAGATACAGGTACAAACAAATATGCACGTCTATTTAAATTATTTTAAAGTTTATTTTCGAAAGCCTTAATAAAATCCGCTGCATCGCGGGCACAGCTAGTTTACTAATAAAAATGCACGTAGGCATTTTCTTTAAAAAATATTTATTATTATTAGTATGTAGACCTCTACGATAGGGATTAAAGTCAAGCATTTGGGTTTATCAACTCGATCTAGCATTGCATGACTTTTTTGCCAGCGCCATCTAGTGACTCTAATGTTAAAGCTATACATCTTCATCTTTTTGTATTGGCCAAAAAATGTACATATTTTTTTAATCTTGTCTAATATTAAAAAGTATTGATTTTTATGGGTAAAAATCTGAAAGTACTTCTAATTTAGTGGTTTATGATAAGTACATAACATTTGTTTAGGGTTTATAAGGTTTGTAAATACATATTGTATGTATTATGTATAGGTTAGGCATATTTTTTCTTGATTTTCTTTATCTCTTAATTTTGATGTTAAAAAAATCTGAAAATATACCTACAATTATGTGGTTTGTGATAAGTAGGTACTTAGTTTAGGGCTTATTGGGTAAGTAAATACATATTGTAGGTATGTATTTAGTATAATAGGGATAGTATGTTTTTATGTCAGGTTTTTTGAAAGCCCAAGGTCAGACTGTAAAAGTTGTGGGCGTGGATTTAAGAATTAAGCGCTATCCACACATTTCCGGGTCAGGGCTACCCGTTTTACGACAGTGTTTCCGTCAGGGACATGCCATCCGTCACCCGTGTTCACACATATCAGGGAAACCGGTATCAGTGTAATCTGTTTCTTTAGCTGATGCGCACATAACATCTGTTTCTTTAGCTGATACGCGCACAATGCGATGTCCTTATTTAACACTAAATAATTGGCAATGATTGCAATAGCGTTATAGGAAGAAGAAGCTGAACTATAGATAAAAATCGGACAGCACTGTCAGGGCGTCCGTGCGTCCAAGCGTTCGGGACACTGACGACCCGGATGCACCTGACACGGAGCTGTGTGAAAAAGTTCATATAAGTTGTACGTAACCGATTGTTTCCCCGTCCCTGATGGAACACGGCACGGCCGGGTATCCGGAAATGTGTGGATAGCGCTTTAGCAGGTGTTTTTCACACAGTCAGCTTTATGTGGCTCTGTTACGTGTTAGCAATCCTAGCAGCCTCTATGATTTGATCCCCGATGGCCATACGTCTAATATCGTGTATAGAGAAGTATATATCTGTATTTTTTTTAATATTAAGGGTCAGCGCAGGCTGAGGGGAGCGCAAGGCAGTGGATTTTATTAAGGCACTTGAAAATCGACTATAAATCGAAAATCAGTTTTAAAAATAACATCTTCAGCTTTTAACTATGGACGGTGGCGGCTAGCCGCCCCACGGTTAACCGCTAGTGCGTATGAGGGCTTAAATTGGCACAGCTAAAACTCCTGGCTATTCTGTGAATATTTCAAGCGACAACCTGTTGCTGTTATGAATAAAAAAAAAGGCAAACAAAAATCACGTTTGTTGTATGGAAGCCACCCTTTAATATTTATTTATTCTGGTTTTTGTATTTGTTGTTACAGCTTCAACAGAAATGTTTACTAATAAAAATGCACAAAGGCATTTTCTTTCAAAAATATTATTATTCAACGATACGATAGCCATAAAAGTACAGTTTGATGGTCAAGCATTTGGGTTTGTCAACTTCGAAAACGCTTCGATAGTGCGATCTTGTATTGCATGACATTTGCGCCAGCGCCATCTAGTGACTCTAATGCAGGGTTGCACAGACATATTGGGACCAGGGGCCACTTGGGCATATTATGAGCTAAAGGTGGGCCACAGAAAATAAAAACAACTGAATTAAGTTTCAAAAAGATAAACGTTATAATATTTTCTTATCAATTTAAGTATTCTGACTGGTACTGGGCCGCACGTACATTGACAGAGGGCCGCATGCGGCCCGCGGGCCGCGGTTTGTGCATGCTTGCTCTAATGTTAAATCTTCTTCTTTTTATATATGGACTCTGTTGCATAGCGTCTACAACTATTGGTTCTTACATCTGAAATTTGCCTCTACATCATCTCCCACGAGGGTGTCATAGCCTTTAGTGATGAAGGCAGAATAAGTTTAACAATAAAGATCATATCATACCAAAAAGAATTTACTAATTGGAAATTCGAACTAACCTCCTCCTAACTTCTTCAGAAATACTGCATAATTCTGCTAATTTTTATTTACATAAACGATGTGTAGGTATTTGTTGTTACAATCATAGGTAATTTACATCAGCTACCTACCTACTTACCTAATTGTAGCTTAAAAAATGCCACCGCCTTTGTCATTGTCGCCGTCTTTGACACAATGGACCAAAACCTAGCTGACAATGAAGAAGTGCTGACTGCCCCCTGCGCGACAAATGTTTGCACTTTTTCCGAGCTCAGACACAGTACACGGTGGTATACATACTCTTAGTTCCTGATATCTATAATACAGGCCAAATTCATGCTTGAATGCATCGTAATGTCCTGCCTTAATTCTTTCATGCTGTTAGTTGTTGCCTGCAACGCTTCATTAGTGGGTAAATAATTCATACATATCTACTACATCCGGAATTTAATACCTATAGTAATAAAACTAAAATATTTCCAAGGTTGAATCATCTAGATTCTGTGAGAAGCCATTTTCAATTTTCCTCAAAATTGGTATGAAGATTTGAGTCGAGTTCTTTCGACCTCGGTACCATAAAAAACACACGCACCTACCTCATTGAGATAAGTTACAACCAATAATTTACTGATTCGAAATTCGAACTAACCTTCCTGGGGCTGCAGTCTGGACATAGTTAGCGATCGCTACCAACCGAAATTCGGTAGCAGATCGGAAACAGATTTTCATACAAAAAATACTGCGCGCGTCGAGGTGGGCTGCGCTGATTGGTGCCGATCATTGACGTTTACGATTTTTGTCGTTAACATACCGACATACAATGTCAACTCTACAATTTTTGTGAATTTCATTGCGGCCAAATATGACAGCCCGATAAAGTTAACGATAACTATCGGTAACTTCTAACGTAAAAATAAATGTCCCTTATAATTTAGTGTTGCAAGAAAATAAACTTATATAACTCCTTACAAACTAAAAACAATCATCATTGTTATGTGTTAAATTGTATACATCATTGCAAAAAAAAGTTTACAGACCTAGTTTATTTATATTTTTAATAGAAGACACAAAATATATTTTTTTATCCATTTAAGTATGTATGTGGATTGAAAT
Source organism: Horisme vitalbata (assembly GCA_951804965.1). Classification (NCBI taxonomy): domain Eukaryota; kingdom Metazoa; phylum Arthropoda; class Insecta; order Lepidoptera; family Geometridae; genus Horisme; species Horisme vitalbata. Next base: position 35,002,581 of record OX638089.1, on the reverse strand, counting down.
AAATTGAATTATGTATTTTTCAAATTTCTTTTAATGTGTAATGGCTTTATAAATACTATTTTATCTATTTCGGGTCCTATTTTAACCAATTCAAGCGCATTTATTTTTATCTAGGTACCTAATTTTATGATAATGTAACTTATTACACTTTAACTTTACATAAAATATTGCCTGCTTTTATCTTGGGTGAAATAAATACCTATTTATCTTATATTATCTAAATAGTAGAAACAATGAATAAAATTATTTAATAACTTGTCTTTACAGCTAAATATTTTCCCCAATTTTCTGGGAGACGTTTTTTGTGGGCTTACACTTAGCGATATATCGGTAGTTAACGAAAAAGTCGAGACTGCTGTCCGAAGTTCGAACTAACCTCCTTGGAGGCTGCGGATTTAAGCCTCCGCCACTATGCCACATGCGTTATTGCTATATCTGTGTTTAGTACATTATGTATAAGGGACAGCTACGAAGTTACACCACGTTACGCACTGCTGCGATAACGAATTTTGTGCAAGGAGATGGGATGCATTATCACAATAACATGCGGTAAGATCGCCGATAATAACGCAGCTGTGTGGGGGAGGCTTTAATTTTGCAAGCAAGTATAAAACTCTGTTTCTTAGAAAGTAGGTAAGTAGGTAGTAAAAACATTCAGAAAAACTTCAGAAAATACATATGTTATTCCGCTGTCATCTCACACAGGATTTACCTATGTATCAACAATTATTTTTACTTATTAGTAATAGGTACTGTTTTTACAATTATGTAAGATAAAAATAATATCATTAATTGATTTTGTTTCACACTATTTATGTAACCACGCGATTTAATCTTAAATTAATCCTGTGTTTTTTATTATATGCTAATAATATATATAAACTGCAGGTAGGTAATGTAAAATATAACATTGAAGTTAAAATAATCATTTCATTTAGGTACATTAGATATTATCAAGAGGTAAATAAGGCATTGAATCTTAAGAAAATGTTGTTTGCCGGGGACGATTTTATCTCTGATACGATGAAGTATTTTCAAAATGACACAATCATAGAAATAATTGTCTTGAAAACTCTCAAGCTTGCACTCTGAGTTGAGATCGATTTATAAAATACGGCGTAAGTATTAAAAACTTCCGGTCTATGCAGTCGTGGTATCTATGCAGTCTATGCAGTCGAAATAAATAAATAATGCTGGACTATCACAAAGCATCATTTAGCCCCAAACTAAGCAGAGCTCGTGTTATGGGAACCACATGATTGATATATTACATATATACTTTTTTTTTTGTAAATACATACATATCATACTTGTTTAAAAAACAAACTAAAACTAATATAAAATAAAAACCATTTGCCGACGTTTACTTTAAAAAACTACACATTCCATGATTAACAGTTTAAATTTATTCTAAAAAATTAGGTTTCGTTTTGACGCAAACACTTTAGCATTGGTACCGAGCGCCATACATAAGACAGCATTATCCTAGCTATCACGGTTCATGAGATACGGCCTGGTGACAGGCAGCCAGACGTATAGTGAAGTAATAGGGGTCCAGTTTTTACCCTTTAAGTACGGCACCCTAAAAACCATAATTTTTTTCACAAAACTTGACATTGTCTTTGCTATGGGTATCAAAATAGTGCTAATCGCTCAACGACCTAGTCAGCGCTAGCTAGCATGGCATGAGTGTGTAACGTTAACAGTTTCTTATGTCGCCGCGCCCGCCCTGCCCGGTCATGGTTTTCACGGACGCAGTGCAAAAGCATAAGCACGTTTTTCATTGCTGTCATCTCGGACCGAAAAATGGGCCCAAATGGGGAAAAGTAAAATGTCGAACGGTAAAATTACGAATAGTGTACAAGCTAGTATACCAGGATCGGAAAAAACCGGACTGCCGGACAGTAAGTCTTTTGACCTAGTGCACCCCTTATTCCGCCCTTATTCCTTTTAGCAACGGAACCCTGAAAACCGTCTTTTATTTTTGTTTTCCAATTTAGCTTTGTTTACAAATTGAACGTTATCCTCGTTTACGTATCATTATTGGATTTTTACTGAAATTCTTTGTTACACTTTATATTAATGTAGAATTTTCTTGTGTGAAATTGCGTTTTATTCCTTTTCTGTTTTGAGTTGAAAATTGAATGATGCTAGTTATTTGATGCATATAGTAAAGTTGATTGGAGTCTATCATTAAAATATTCATACTTTTTATTTTGAACACAATACGAAAGTCAAACCGGATTCACCAAAAAATATTATTATAAAACAAAAAAACCCGACTGCTAAAAATTTATCCTAATAATATTATAAATGCGAAAGTCTGCGTGAATGTTTGTTACCACGCATCTCCGTAACCACTGAACAAATTTAGATGAAATTTGGTATCTAGAATAACACATAGGCTAATCAAATTTGGAAAAATTAACCACAGGGGTGGCAAAGTTTGTATGGGGAACAAAAAAAATCTTTACCAATCAACTTGAAACTTTATACAGAGACTAGTAGATAGTTTTGGTTCTTCCCCTGTTTACCACTTTAGAGGTTATTCTTTTAAAAATTTGATTAGCTTTTGTGTTATTCTAGCACCTAATCTAATTACATACCAAATTTCATCTAAATTTGTTCAGTGGCTACGGAAATACGTGGTAACAAACATTCACACAGACTTTTGTCCCCGTACAAACTTTGCCATTCCCGTTAACCGTCTTAGGGGTTGAATTGCGAAAAATCCTGAAACACGTGTTCATTTATTTGCAGGAGGGAGTCTCTGCAAAATTTTAAGTAGATTGTTATAGATTTTTTTGTTCCCCATACATACTTTGCCTACACGTTTACCACTTTAGAAGTTAATTTTTCAAAATTTGATAAGCCGATGTGTTATTTTGGCACCTAAACTATCTAGGTACAAAATTTCATATAGATTTGTTCAGTGGTTACGGAGATTCGTGGTAACATACATTCACAGAGATTTGTTCTCTGTACAAACTTTGGCACTCCCGTTAATCGTCTTAGGGGTTGAATTCCGAAAAATCGTGAAACATGTATTCATTTATTATCAGCAGAGTCTCTGTGCAAAGTTTCAAGTCAATAGGTGAATATTGTTTTTGTCCCCTATACAAACTTTGCCACCCCATTTGTACCCTTTAGGGGTTGATTTGCGAAAAATGCTGAAACACGTGTTCATTTATTTTTAGTAGAGAGTCTGTGTAAAATTTCATTTCGATTGATATAGATTTTTTTGTTTCCCCACACAAACTTTGCCACCCCCGTTTACCACTTTAAAGATTATTTTTTCCAAATTTGTAAGCATTTTTATGCCATGTCGGAGACCTAAAAACTCTGACACCAGAGTTGGCCTAGCTCATACGAAGAAGAAGAACGTCTTTGTTATTATAATAATATCATCATCATTTCAGCCTGGAACCACCCACTGGTAAAGGCTTCCCTTAGTTTTTGCCAGCCTCCTCTGTCCTGTGCCTCTCTCATCCAGGTATGCCCAGGGACTTTCGCAATGTCGTCGACCCAATAATATAAAAATAATAAATTATTTTTCTTTTCGTATTAGTTAGTGACCAACTCTGATGTCGGAGTTTTTAGGAAATAAGAACTGTCTTTAGATAATAATTTATTATTATTCATTGTAATTTCACATTGAATCACTGAAATTACTTCCATCCAACCTTTCGTTCATTTTAATTGAAATCAATTATTCGTTTAAGAGTCCTGATTGATTTTACGAAACTTTATCACGGACGCAAACGGGAAACTTAATTTGAAACTTCGAAGTATAATTAAAATAAAACAACAAAAAGATTTCTTTGGAGTGAAAGTTTGCTGATTGATGCTGTTATTTATTGATTTACTAGCTTCCGTCCGAAGCTTTGTTTGCGTGATAAAAAAGTAGGCTATGTGTTAATCCAGGTCTCAAACTATGTATATTACAAGTTTCATCCAAATACGTTCAGTAGTTTTTGCGTGAAAGAATAATAAACATCCATATTCACAAATTTCCGCTTTTATAATATTAGTATGATAGGATAGGATTTAGTAAGATTAGTACCTGCGGTGGGCGAGTTAACTCTCATTTAACCGGTCTTGTTTATTTAGAGTTCTGTGCCAGCCCCTAAAAGAATTACCCTTCTTCTTCTATACATAAAAAATCCTGTGTCCTGAATGACTGACGGATCAACGCACAGCCTAAACCGCTGGTTGTAGAGACCTGAAACTCTGAGGGTGTGATCTTTGTATGACGTAGGCATCCGATAAGAAAGGATTTTCCAAAATTCTACCCCTAAGGGGGTGAAAAACGGGGGCAAAGTTTGTATGGGACAACGTGATTCCTTGGTCCAATCTACTTCAAATTTTGCATGCATATTATTTAGCAGAATTGATGGATACTGTGGTTCGTATTTTATTGAAACACATCACCTAACAGGGTTAAAAAGTGGTAGAAAGTTATTTTATGTGTGATTTGCACCGAATTTGATATCAATACATATACTCCTTAGTCCTTTTAATTTAAATAAAAAAAAATATCTTGACAAATTGAAAACTCAACCTGATCTCTTAAAAATTGGAATGTCAAATCATAGAGATATTATACTATTGATACTTGAATTCACACAGATAGACGAGTAGGTACCTATTTTCTTCTTTGAATTAAATATCTAACAAAGTTTATTTTACGCTTTTTAGGGCAAGAAATAAGAAGTGTTTTTTTGAAGTCGGTTTAATTTTTTTTTTTAAGTTATATCCCATTACTGTTGTTAAATTTAGGTTGATATAGGTTGAAATGGTTTCCTGACAATCCAAATTGGTTTTTGTCATCGTTAATCATTGGTTGTGTCGTCATCACTACGTGTATGTCATTGTCAATGTCCCGCGTATCAACCCATTGAGACAAATAACAAGAGATGCAAACCTCCTTAACAAGTGTCAAAATATACCACTTATTGGTGGCGAAGACGTAGCTTTAAAACTAATTGTCATTTTGAAGGAAACATATATTTATCTCTTTTATTTAAACTGGCCTTCTTCGAGAATGGCAGTTGATTTTATAGAGATAGCCACAACAATGCTTGAAATAAAAAGCTCGATGTTTCCTGATCTCGATTTTTTTCCCGAAAATTAATGTGATTTTTTACTCATTTATTATTGGAAATAAGTAATATAATAAACCAACAACAACAACGTACAACGTAGCTCAGTTGTTATTTCCCAGTATTAATGGGAAGGCCACGGGTTCTAATCCCACCGAGTCGAAATTTATGGGATACTAGCTTCCGCCCACGGCTTCGGTCGCGTGGTACCCGGGTGAAAAGTCACCTATGTGTTCCATCCAGGCCATAAACAACTATATATATTTCAAATTTCATCCATATGCGTTCTGTAGTTTTTGCGTGAAAGAGTAACAAAAATCCATACCAGCTCACAAATTTTCAATTTATAATATTAGTAGGAAGATGTATAGGAATATAAAATCTTAGATTTTCCCTGAAGTATAAACTAACCTGTGACTGTGAGTAACTAAAAAACTATGTAGTTTTTTCTTTTAACCTGCTTTACGTTTCTATAGAGTACAAATTGTTCTCCAGTTAATTATCACCATATAGGTAGCTCAAAAGTGAATTGTTTAAGTTCGTTCGTTCTGTTCGTGACTTTGTGATATTATCACTAATCATATTAGTAGATCGAACTAGTAAATTTTGAAATGGGGAATAAAATGACTTAAATATTCTCCTGTATATATTGTGAATTATTTTAACAAATTAAAAGCTTAACAAAGATTTTATCCTTAATCAAAATCTCCCACAATAATCGTAAAAAGTACACATTTTTTTTTGCTGGCAACATTACATGGAATGAACTATTTAACTAAATTTTCTTTAATATTTTAGCATTAAATCAATAGATATTCATTAAAAAAGTAATTTTCGTGATTATTTACGCAATTGAGTTCAAGAAATGCACTTTTTCATCACATTATTTGCCTATTTCGTGGAAGTGTCACTCGGTCAATGTCAGGATGGCCACTGTATGAAGAAAGGAGAGGATCTTGGCCATGGCCAAGACCTGAGCCTACACGCAATTTGGCTGATACTAAGCATCTAGTTACGATAGTAACAGTATATATCAATGTATCAACCTATGTTTGACAAACTGACAAACGCATCGCATCGCAAAGACGTCAACGAATACAGCGCGTTGTGTGCTATTGCGGCACACGTAGATTTTTGCGGTGCGTCGTCGGTGCGACTCGCACCGCAGCGTTGAGACCTCGCCGTTTTTCACGTGACAGATTGGTTAAGCCCATCCTCGATTTTTAGCAGTGAATATTTTAAACGCCTTGAATTTGGTGACATGAGTGAATTTGAGTTCGCATTCTGATTTCAGAAATAGCTCTAGACCAGGATATAAGGCAACGAATTTACGGTTTGATCGATAAAATAAACAGATTTATAGACTCGAGGAGACTGCAAAGCCTTCCTGTCAATAAAGGCTAATCTCCACAGCGGATATTAAAGCCACGTCCTCACTCAGATTATTCGATAGCTCAAAAAGCGCATCTCAAAGCCTCATGAAAATCTAATCGTCGTGTGATCACACGAGACTGTCGGTAGGGTTGTCACGTTATCGATTGTTTTAAGGGTTCCATTACCCAACACAAATAATATATTAATACACTTTTATTTATTTCAAGTGACCAGTGACAAATTTTGGGAATAAACATATAAAATTAACAATATTTAAAAAACTAAGAGGATTGCTGGGCAGATGTTGCTCGCAAAAACGCCTTGTGTATTGTGCAATTCACCTTAGCGGCTATCATAGCCAGGGCTGTGTATTATGGTCGTATTAGACTGTAGGTCCGTCGGTCTATGCAGTGCGTATGAATTCGTTCTAAAGCTGGACAATGGGTGGTGTCTCTTTACTTTTTTTACTTCTACTTTCTGTTCGTGGTCACAATAAAACTTTTAAAACCAAAACAAACACCACCATGACTTTTTCCATTTAAGCGCTCGTGGCGTGGTTTACTTGGGTAATTGTAACAGATCTTGGATAAGCAATGCTCCGTCCGGTCACTACTTGGATGGATGACCTTTTAGTGGCATTAAGATCTGAGCACTTCATTGCTTCGGAAGGCACTTTGAGATTTTTATGATTTTTTGTATTTTAAGTGTTTACCCACACTTCAGGGAAAATCTAAGATTATTTATATATCCCAAAAATTTCGACTCAGGCGGGATTTGAACCCGCGACCTTCCCATCAATACCGGGACGCGCTAACCAACTGCGCTACCAATTTTTGAGATTTTTGTCCCGGTTTTTTCAGTCGTTATCCAAGTCGGAGGCTTGAAAACTAGCTTATACAAAGTAGAGGAATCTTCGGAAATATTCAGTACTCCTGCCTATTATGCATACTAATTGGTGAGGAAAGTATAAGCATCACATGCGAAACATGCCTATTTTTTGCAATTTCAATCAATTTGCAATCTACGTGATATTTTGCAAGCTTAGAACACACTATAAGTACTTAGGTGCATGTACACCTTCAAAAATTCCCTGAGTCTAAACCTAATCGAATCTCGAAATTTTCCTTATGGCACATAAAATACAGGTTTCCATGATGTTTTTCTACAGCTTGAGCAAGTGAAGGAATTAATAAACATTTGTAATATCCTCGCAGCAGCCCTAACCCTAGGCAATATTCACGGGCATGCATTATTCAGTTTCATTACTCGCAAGCTACTCGACAATGAATCGAGAGATTTTATTCATGCCCATTATTCTGTTACACGTAAACCAGTAAGGTTCTAAGTAAGTAAGGAACTGTTCTTTGGGACTAGCTTGGTTGATTTTGACGTCTGTGGAGCAATCGGTGAAGGCCCGTCTGAGATGCAGATGGTTGCGGACTCGATTCCGACCGCGAGACAAATGTCGCCAATTGTAATATTTAAAAAAAAGATAAAATGAAAAAGGTAATGCGTGACAATGTTTAAAAATATATTTTTTAAATATGTGTGATTTTTTTATATTATGTAAGGGGTGAATAACAAACCTAGCTGTTCCTTTTAAGTGGCACACTCACTAATAAAACAAATAAAAGAAAGACTCGGGCGCCAAGCGATGAACCAAGGAATCAGCTACCTAACTTGACTCGGATAAGCCAGTCGATGAACACCAACCTTTAATCACAAGCGAGGGGAGGAGTTAGGTCATAACGATAATCATATAAATTTTGATCCGACGTAGAACTGTTCTAGTTACTGTGAATGAAACAACTATTTTGTCTCCGAGGTTTAATAATATTTAATTATATTTTCCAATCTTGATTTTACTACTGAATTATAAAATTTACCAAAGGGCTAACTGTTATTATTGCATTTCCAATGAGAATTAAGTTTAAAATAGATTAAAGTAAACCTAAAACACGGTGTCAAACCATGTGGAACTCCAACTGAAGCCGCCGACAACCGGTGATGAGGTTAAAGTTGAAGTTGTAATTTAAGTTAAAAGAATAAAGATATGTCCAAGTTTAAGGTTGAAAATAAAAGTTTAAGGTTAAGGATGTACACATGAATGTTTGTATGATTCGAGACAAATCATGGGGCTGGATTTTCTCTATTTATACTGTGTATATGTTTACAAAAAAATGTATATAACCTATATCAGTCATATGGTTTTGCAGGATAGGGTTTCTAGGGCACAGCTTCTCGCGCCAACGCTGCTGCCCACCGGCGGTCAAAGAATTTTGCTGTGACAGTGTAAGGCTGTGCTATGCTGCAGTCGGCTGGCTGCCAGAGCTCCGTTTGATATTTAGCAGGGTGTACTACGCCGGTTAGGTTGGCTTGGATTCTAAAGATAGAGGTTAAAACTCTCCTATACCCCACACAAACAGGTTGACGGCACCTTGTGTCAAAGGCCTTTATCTGTTTTCTGTGTAAAAGAGTTCTACATTTTTTCAATTTTATTTTGATGGGTTCTCGATATGCTAACTCGGAAATGGAGATTGCAAATAGAGTTATAAAACTGAGTGATTATGCTTTATTTTTATACGGAAAGCGTTAAGAAGGAACGTTATATTTTTGGACATTTAAATATTTAAATATTTGCCAGAGAGCTATGGAGCGTAGTATCCTTGGCGTCAAGTTAACAGACAGAATTAGAAATAGTGAACTACGCTCCAGAACACAAATCGCAGACGTTGGGTAACGAGTCGGCAAATTAAAATGGGACTGGGCAGGCCATATCTGCTGCATGCCGGATGAGTTCTGGGCAAAGGCTGCCACTGATTGGACCCCACATGGCATCAGACGACCAAGTGAAGGACCGGTCTGTAAAGTACTGACAATCCTATTTCTGCCGTGAAGCTGTTTCGGTTTAAAGAGTGTGCCTGTGATAGTAGGTACATGCACATGAGATTTATCACCTTTATGCCTTGAGTTTGAACGCAGAGCTTTGCGTTGACTTACGTTGCAATAATTTGTTAAAGGTAATGGTTACCACTTAACATGAGATAGGTCATGTGCTTGTTTCATCTTCAAGTATAAACAAGACCGGTTAAGTGCGAGTTGACTCGCCAAACCGCGGGTGACGTCAATGGCGTGCGATACTAATTTTTTATTTTTTTTTAAATAAATAATGCGGGACGTAATCACACAGCATCATGCAGCCCCAAACTAAGCAGAGCTTGTATTATGGGAACCACATGATTTATATACTACACATATATTTTTTTTTTTGTAAATACATACATATCATACATAGAAACACCCAGACCCGAGACAAATATCTACAGAACATGCAAACATTTGTCCCGCGGCGTTATTAGTAAGGTTTCATGTGCGTGTCTGTCCTATCGAAAAATAGAAACCGGCTTTACAGCCTGCGCACATTGGACGACAAGCGTCAGCGATTAGACGCTATGACAAGCTGCGGGGGACTATTTTCATACATGTTGTTCACAGCTCCGCACACACGGCGACAATCGCGACAGCAAGATATGTCAGACGCGACTAAGCGCGACGACAAAGCGTCGTGTTTGAATGGGCAAATTAAGGCCTTTCAGATAACACCATATTTGACCGTGTAACTTGCTTTATATCCAAACTACAGCTGTCATTACATTTAATGAGGTTTCTACAAAACCATATTAGCTGGAGACTTTGCTATAATTTTCACATTTGCTATAATTTGTAAAATATATATATATAATTCTATAATATGAATAAATTTCAGGGTTTTCACTTCGCAAACTTCGGAGTTAAGGGGAGGAAGGGGGTTTATGGTCATTTTTTGAACTTTTTTCATCCTAAATCAAAAACTAATACATTATATCAAAAATAAAAACTGTTATATACTGTTCAAAATAAGCCTTTTCATTTAATACCCCACTCGGCCTATCAACCCCCCTTTTATTTTTCAACCCCCCCTATTTTGGATGATATCTCAAAAATTGTTTGTGGAGACTTCGCTATAATTTTTATGTAAAATATAAATATACTTCTATTAAATTTATAAATTTCTGGTTTCTCACTTCGTAAACTTCTGAGTTAAAGGGGGGTATGGTCATTTTTTGAGCTTTTTTCATCCTAAATAAAAAACTATGCATGATATCAAAACCCGACCGTCGAAATCAACCTAGCAACCCCCCTTTTATTTAACCCCCCCCACCCCCAGCCCCTTTTTGGAAGATTTCTCAAAAAACGGTTGAGACTTCGCTATAATTTTCGTGTAAAATATAGATATTCTTCTTTAACATTAATTTCAGATTTGCAAACTTCCCCCCCCCCCCCCCGCTATGGTTTTTTGGATAATTTAGATTATAAAATTAAAACCAAGCATCGTATACAAAAATAAAAAAAAAACTGTTTTAAACTGGGATAATTGATCCCTTTCATATAATATGCCACTCGACCTTTTGGCACCAATTTGAAATTTTGACGTTTCTAATCTTATTTTGGACCTTTTGGGGATGAAACTGATAATATTTTTTTATTTTTTTACTGGAAATCTTATACAGTCTATATACAGTCCGTGAATTTTAAATCTACACCAAGTTTCAAGTCAGTAGCTTATGTAGTTCCTGAAATAATCAGCTGTGAGAGTCGGACGGACGGACGGACAAAGCGACACCTTATAGGTTCGTTTGACCGGTTCGGTAACGTCACCCTAAAAATAAAGGTAAGTGAGGCGCATTTAATAAATTCTTATTTCATGGTACCAACTACATTATCTAAACGATATGTACCGTATAAAACCGGTTCAACAATCAATAAATTGCTTCTCAACCACTGCGCCACAGAATCCGTTACTTCCTAATCTCATTTATCAAAGGGCTCGAAAAAATACGCACATATAAAAACGTAGGCTAAAAACATCTTACGAAATACTTCCACAAAGGGAAAGAAATCCCGCTAATTGATTCCGAACCCGAAAACGACTGAGTGTGCATTAACGGTGCCGTTAGGCAGAACGTACACAAGTGGAATCGACAAGTCACTGGCAAACTACAAACCAGAGAGCCAGTCCAGTATGACAGTCATAAAAATTCATTAGGAAATACAACTACTTTTCAAACTAACATCAACTACTTTTCAAACTAACATTTAATTTTGTTTTCTTTCTATTTTTTAACTTTTCTTTGTTTTCATAGAGTTGCGCTAAAATAAATTATGAGTTACTTCACTTACTAGTATAAGAAATTAAAAAAAAAATGTGTAAAATTAACATTTGCAAGAAAAATATGGTCATCATCATTTAACTTTACTTTATCTCAGCCTACACACCAAAGACGCGCTGACATCCGCGGACATAGTCACAAAGCGCAAGCGGGGGAGCACCGTCCAGCAGATTGGCTATGTCTGCTGCTAGTGTCAGCAGCTATGATGTCTAATGCGGAGAATTCCCTAGACGGATATGCCCGTGGGTAAGTCTGCAGACATGCCAGCCAGACCTTGCTACTATAGGTCTGTGCAATATTTGCTAGTGTAGGACCGTCGCAGTCAGTCTGGCGGTTGGAACACAGACAACAAACTGATGAGACTGTGTAGTGTATTGTGGCGACAAACATGCCCGTACAAACTGCCCGTTGGTATGTCCGTCTAGTGAGTTCTCCGCTTTAGTTACTTTACCTGAGAATTATTTACTTTTTTCCCAATATTCTAATATCGTTCTATGTCTCAAACGAAATTTTTCGCAAATTTTTCTTATCAAGCACAAGACATGAATTTATCGCAGTACTAGCTTCCACCCACGACTTTGCTTGCGTGTAACCCAGATAAGAAGTAGCTTATGTTTTAATCCAGGTCACAAATTAAGCAAGTTTCAGCCAAATCTGTTCAGCCGTTCCGTAGTTGAGTGGGAACGAACATACTTACACAAACTTTCACATTAATAATAATTAGTGTGATATGCAAATATTTTATTTACCCTAAATGGTAAGTAATCCAAATTATCTCACATGTCTTCATTAGAAGCTAATAACTATCACTTGCGTTTAAGCAAAATGCCAAAGTGCACTAACCTCGTTTACTCTCGCCTTTAATGTACGTAAAAGATTTATTTCACTATTCGATAGAAAAGATTCTGTAAGGGCTATTAAGTTAATCCTCTTACCTCTGATCACGAGAGAAAACGATACGACCCAATCGCTTAACCTCACTACCAATGCTCGAATTTTCCTTCAATTTTCGTAAGGACTAATGCAAAACCAGCAATGGTTATAGCTAAGTTTGTGGTAGGGAAATGTGATGATGAAATAAGGCTTCGCAGTATGAGGTAAGTAGACAAGCAATCAGCGCTAAGTCATGTCGGATAGGCAGAGGGATGAATTAATATTATTCCTAGATTGAAGCCAGTTCCAAGAGATTAAGCAGGTTTTAAAGGCTTTAGATTTATCAATTTTTCCATCGTAGCGTACTTTTATCGGAATTCACTCAGGAGGTTTTCACGTGAAGGAATGTATTAGAGCTATTCTATGTTATTCCATATCGCCATTTTATTTTGAAGGTTTATCAACTAAAGGAGAATGCCGTCTGATGTATGGCGCTCGGTGCCAAGACTAAAGTGAGTGCGTCAAAAAAATATCCAATAAGTTTTTAGTCGATTCTACTGTCAAAATAATTAAAAATGTGGGTTATTGCCATAAACTATTTTTTATGGGGCATTGTCAAAAATTCTATAAACAAAAAGTCCTATGAGACAGTAGAACAGCTAAGGTTTGAGGTAGAAAATATTATTAGGTGCATTCACCACAACACTTTGCAGAAGGTTACATGAAGTGAATTTAAAAAAAGACTAAAGAAGGCCGGTCATTTTAGACCTGACCTTAAATGGAAGCGACTAAAAATGGAAATTATCTAAAAATATTCTTGATAATGAAGTATTGAAATTATAACTAATAACTTTATTTATAAAAGCCGGAATATTCAGTAAATTAATATTAAATATTGATCGCAATACGCCCTACTATAACGTATCATTAAACGCACTCTCTTCTTCTTCTTCTTTTATTTATGGCCTACCAACATTGTGCATCCCTCATTATGCCAATGTCAACTGTCACTAACAAAGCACGTTTTCAATGGTGGTGTTGGCATTTTTAGGCCAATTCTAGTACTATTTTCAGTTTTACATTAAGAGACAATTCAGCTGTTGGCTATTGGTGACGTCTATATTTTAGATAAATGGTTTTCATATAGTAACCACCAGTATATATGTATGTAGTACGTAGTGAATGGTGACTTTAGAATAATTGAGTAACTGAGAGTGTCCTAATTGATCCTAACGTAAAAGTATAAAATAAATATTCAGCAAAATTCTCCGGCTGTAATAAAAAAAACTATTAGTTGCACATAATATCCTGCATTAAGAACGATTAAGACATAGGTCATTTCTAGTCGTGACATTTTATATTCAGGTCACAGGTTGTATGAAATTGGCTGATCTACTTTGTGTACTGGAACGAGGGGTCTCATTTCCAACAATTTATCAGTTAAATTATTAAAGTGTAAATTGTAAATAGTTCATATATCAATGTCTTGCTAGGTAATAATTTTCTTTTATATTTAATCCATCATCCATAGTCCATCATATTATAATTGATGATAAAATAAAATAAATGCTAAAAACATCATGAATGTTTTTTATTTCTAAAACCAAATGTGATATGACAAGAAATAAGTAAGTAACAAAAAGAACATTAATATAACTAGATAGGTACATAATTCTAATGATGGCTATAAATGTTAGGTGTGTTGGTGAATCCAAGATCCTTATTATTTTACTTTTGAAAGCTGCCATATGCCAGAAGTGGCAAGATCGGTCGAAGAAAAGGTAGATGGATTCTTTGGAAGATTATAATGAGTAGGTAGGTAAGAAAAGAGTGTGTTGAGATAAAGGCAGCTGGAGTTTTTGAAACTTCATATTAAGTTAATTTAATGATTCAGTCAAATCCTACTGTAACGAAACAGGTCTCAGGAGAGCGTTCCGTCGTTCACAAATATAAGCAAACTTATCTAAATAAACTCAAAACTAAATACTTTTTCATTAGATAAGAATAATAAAGAAAAGATAGAGAGTGACAGTGGAAATCAGAAAAAAAAAGAATTGGAAAATTGGTTGAGAGGGATGTTTTGGAGGCTTTTCAGAGAATAATCAGGATAAAATCATGGGATGTTCAATTCAAAAACAAGGAATGATGAGAGCTGATTTTCTTACTTTAATTTATTTACAGTTCACATTTATCTAAAAATAGCGTAATTTCGACTGTATGGCAAATGTCGCTGCCATTTTGCGGAATGTGCGAACTGCAAACTATTATCGTCATAAAAATCAAATGGTACCGATGTGGAAGGTGATTTAAGCTTTATTTTGAAGCCCTGTCTATCTAGATCGTATTAAAAGGCAATGTCATAGTGACATGTGACACAATTTCTAGCATCAGAGGATATTAACCGGGCAGGTACCGATATCGGACAGATAAGGGGGGTAACCGATATCGGTTGCTGACAGACTGTTAATAAATGCAGATTGAAAAATTTAAAATTGTCAATTTAAAAAAAAATTCAAAAATACAATAAAAAAAATTTTTTAATAGTTCATAGTTCAATAATGTCAGTTTTACAAAGAATAATCAAAGCTGTTCTAATAGTCTAAGTATTTTTGTCGCATAAGAATTCGTTAACAGAGTAATAACATTTTGATTATAAAAAGTCTTTAAGCTTAGTCTGAAAGGTTGAATCTTTTTTTATGTCTACAATATTGTTAAAGATTTTGTTATAAATTTTAATCAGTCAGTAAGGGCTTATGTCAAATGTCTTTAAGGTAGATTTAGGCCAAATTAATTTATCCTTGTTTCGACTGTTGTAATTATAGTTAGCTTCTAACTTTGATTTAAATAAACTTCTATGTTTTTCTGGGGCTGCTATAATTAATGAAATGGGCAGACCATATAGCCCATAGAACCGATGAACCGTTTGGAAATTAAGGTTCTCAAATGGCGACCGCGATTCGGAAAACGAAGTGTACGGAAACCCCCCAGCAGATGGACCGACGAAATCGTCAAGATTGCAGGTAATCGGCGGATGGAGAGTACTCCAAACCGTTATTTGTGGAAATCCTTGGAAATGTTCAACAGTGGATTATAGTTTATTGTTGATGATGATGATAATTCATGGAAAAAGGAAACTTTGCCGATCCCACTTAAAGTGGGAAAGTGGGAGATGACTATGATGATGGAATATCTTGGGAGTCAAACTCTGGTTGATATCGTGGGTCTTTTATGATCAATTGTCTTGTTGACCTTTAAACACAAGATTTCTGCAGGATGGAGATGGTGATGAATACCTAACAGTAGGTCTTCAGTCCAATGAAACTTAGGCCTTTGTATCTAATCTAGATGATGACCAGCGTCCAGTGGTTAGGTACCTACTCACTGTCCAAGATGCTGTAGTGCCTGGGAAAAGGTTAAATGGAGTTCAGCACCTATACCATCCTCTCGGCCTAGTTCACTTCACTCACAGGAAAGTCATGGTCAGTCAGTACCTATGGAGCTGACTAAGCAGCGGGTTTTCCCTACATGTTTTCCTTCACCTTTTTTTGAGCACGTAGTTAAAACACATACAATAATCGAAATAAAAAATCAATTACTTCACGGCCGAGATTCGAACCAACGACCTCTGGATCGGAAGTCGGGGTGTATCCAACAGCTACCACGTCTCTGTAGTCTAATAATGATGATGATGATGATGATGACACAAACAGGAGGCGCAGTGCAATATGTAGTGAAGCCCTCGCGAATGCATACAAATCAACAAACGTATAATGCCAACAATTCCACACAACAAACACTGTTACAATGTGTAGGGTGTCCCAGGATTTTTGTATTAATACAGAAGACAGTGATTTTACTCACGAATGTGTATCCTATTATTATTATAACAGCAAAAGTTTGTAAAATGTAATAATGTCTTTTCCTTGCCAAAACTACTGATCGAAATGAGCTGAAATTTTGCAGATAAATGTAGTTAAAAAAGTTACCAAGAATGGTTATTTATGGTAACTTTTTTAACTACATTAAACTACATAACTACATAAAAAAGTTACCAAGAATGGTTATTCTTGGTAACTTTTTTAACAACATTTATCTGCATTCATCTTTATAGGTTTATAAATACTTTTTATCTCGGTACTACGCGAGAGAAACCGCAGGCAAAAGCTAGTACTTACCATAAAGTCAGCTCAATTATGCGCTTTAAATAGTTATTTATCATATCCATTAGAATGTAGTACATACCTACCTAGTAGAATTCTTTGTGGAGGGCTTGTCCGGGGAAGTACCTACTGCCACGATGCCTATTTCTGTAGTGAAACAGCATTGCTGTGTTTCGGTTTGAAGGGTGTCGGTGCCGTTGAAATTATAGGCACAAGAGGCATATCATCTTCATGCCTCAAGTTGCACAGTACAGCAGTGCATCGTAGAGCATGTTCCAATATACTTACGATACTTTGTGATAGGTAATAGTTACCATTTAACAACAGGTGAGCCATGTGGTTTTTCCATCTTCAAGTAACATTAAATAAAAATGACACATACAGCAAAAAGCTCTGGCTCATCTCCCAAGCGATGCGATGCGATGCCGTACGGCAAAGATTTGGCCGTCACATGGACGGTACGGCATCGTAAAACTTTGCTTTATAGCAAAATGCAACCAGTAGACGCGGTATACCTTCGTATAGCTTAAGAATAACACACACATAATCCCTGGTATGCTTCTTAGTGCGCTTATACGCCGTTCAATAGGGATGATGCCTGGGTAGAAAAATGATAATTCTAATTAGTTTGTCAAATAGATTATCAAAAAATTTGGACACGTATTTTTTTATTTTTAAAATCAATGGAAATCGACAAAGTTATAGAGCGTCAAAGTTCGGGAGTGGGGGCTCGTGACGTCACTTGTATGTAACAAGTATACTTACCCGTGAAGTCACGTGGTACTTCAACGCACTATATCTTTGTAATTTTTAGTTTAATTGACAAAATAAAAAATACGTGTCCAATATTTTTTGATAATGTAAATGACGGCCTAATTATAATTTTTTAGGCATCCTTAAAGTAAAGGTAGTACCTATATTATGAGGCTTTACGCATACCGCGTATACTTACTGGTTACACAACGTATAAGCGTACTATGAAGCATTTACTTTTACTTTACTTTACTATTACTTCACTTTACTTTGCGTGTATTTTAGGGCACAATGCAGCGGCGCAGATCGGCACCGCGACACCACCGCAACGCATTGTGTAGACCGCTAATACATTTATCGAGCTTTGGATAAACTTAGTTCTAAGGTTCTAAGACACTTTGTACCTCGGTATAGTTGGAATCAGTAAATACACAAACTAGATACAGCATTCCTTAGGGATTGACGGAAACGGAAACCTGCACCGGAGATATTCTACTGTTGGGTAAAACTTCCGTTTTTATGAACCTGTCTGAAAACATACCTAAAGTACCTTTTACATTTTTATATTTGTACATTTTATTTTATTTTTTTAACTTGGTTTTATATTATTGTAGTGACAGATAAGGGGACATAATTTGCGTTTTGGGAAGGTCGTCATAATGCGTGGGGCAATTAATTCTGTCTCCGTATCTAACTGTACCAACCGTAACTGAATTCAGAACTCAAAAGTTGCAAAGCTACGTAGAGGAAAAGTTGATAAGTTTAGAAAAGCGAAAATGCAATAACCGACGTTGTTAAAGAGGAAAAATGCAATAACGTATAGTTGCAGAAGAACTCGGCATGAAATTGGCAGGTATACGATTGTTGTCGATAGCCAAGTTGGGATCATAAAATATTTTACATATGTATTTCGCCTGAGAGCAGGTTTTACTTAACAAAACCTATCAAAAGATAAAATCATCATCCTCATCATTATCATCAGCCTACAGCAGTCCACTGCTGGACATAGGCTTAAAAAGCGCCATTGCGTTCTGTGCTGAGTTCGAAGCATTCAGCTTCTAACAGCAGCCTTTCGCAGATCGTCACTCTACCTGTTTAAAGTTCTCAATGTTGGATAATAACATTGAGTGGTTTATGAGTTTCTTGTATTAATGCACCGTCATCCTATAAAGCTTCATTAGAAAAATTATCGAGGGAATGGTAGAAAGAAAGCGTGGAAGACCAAGAACAAGTTACGTGCTAAAAGAGAAAGTCACCGTCATGAACGTATGTATACCTAAGGAAGTAAAAGAGACAGCAATTGAAAGAGGTAAATAGAGAGAATTGCATCTCAACACCGGTACGAGCTAGGCTCTTAAATATTCCTTTAAAGCTTTGCTCTTCCTATCGCTGATAATGATGATGATGATGATGATGATGATGATGATGATGATGACTGATGAGAATCTTGGCTCGGGCTGAAACAAACTTATACGATTCTGATAGATATTTTTTTAATTTGTTTTATTAATTGGTTACCGTATTAATTTAAATTAAATAAATAAATGTTCACGTTTCACTAACTTTCACTTCGAAAAATATTTAAATATATACATTTATTTAAAAAAATGCAGGACACTAAGACACATCATAAAAGGCAATCTATTTAAGTATTGAACGTGGATGTTGGTCCTAACTAAGTTTAAACCAGATAAAACTCCACTTTAGTTTAAAAGGTAAAGTGAATAAGCTGCTTATAAAATTGCTTTTATATTACTAGCTTTCGCTCGTGGCTTGGGCTCAAAGGGTAAGTTCAAGAGGCTTTATTTGACTAGAACCATGGACACAACAACACCAGCTTGGAGCGTTGGACTTGATTGAACGAAGAGCCTTCACTCATTGGTGAGCACTTTTCGAAGGCGTAGATCCAAAGTCTTGAACACCGCTCTAAGATTGCTTGCTTATCGATTCTATAGGCTACATTTCGGTGAGTGTTCTCAGGATCTACATTAACTGATTTCACCATCTCCATTCCACTTTAGGAGCAAGCAGACGCACGGCTCAGTACTCCTTACTTAGTAGATATACGACCTATTCGCACTAAGATGTTTTCTTCTACTTGCATGATTTTTGCGAACTGCTAAGGATTGGAACTCTCTACCTGCCTCTGTCTTTCCTGTTAACTATAATCCGAGCTACTTAAGTCTAGAGTGAATTGGTGCCTCTGGACCTTTGTGCTCCATCTTAGACCACAGAGATGAGAGTTGAGATATCAATGTACCAATGTTCTCGTAACTAAGTCATTTTTCAGTCCAAATAACAACTTGCTAATTTTACATTTGCATTGACGACTTTGTTTGAGGAAGGAGCTTCATCATCATCATGCACAACCGACGTTATTCTCTGCTGAATATAGGCCTCCTGAAGGAACCTCAATTTGATATTTGGTTGTCAGGAGTATCGACCTCAATCTTTGGAACTCAGAACCCAAGCCAACCTCTATTTATGGTGCACCCTTGACCCTAAGTAATAAACTAAAAATAAGTATTAAAGTGCTGCGACGGTCGTGCGGCGACACCATGCACAACCCTTTGTGGTCCCCTACAGATATACGAAGCAGGGAAAGGAAAACGCAGTGCAGATCAGTATTATTTATGTACCAAATTCTATTTTCGTTCAAAAACTGACATGATACATCCCACACCGTGACGCTGCGACATCCTAGTTCCGCTATTTGCGATGCAACAATGCAACGCAGCACGACGACGCAGCGTACTGGCTATGCCATGTCAGCATCATCATCTTCATCGGCCTATAGAAGTCCATTACATAGGACATAGGCCTCCCCTAATGAGCGTACCCTGTCCTGAGCTCGACGCATCCAGCTTCTACCAGTAGTATTTCGCCAATCGTCAGTCCACCGGGCGGGAAGGTGTCCTACACTACGTTTGCCGAGTCGCGGTCTCCATCCACTAAAGAACTCGTTTATCTCAAACGGTTATCAGTTCTTCGGCAGATATGGCCAGCCCACTGTGACCTCAGCTATGCCCGTGTGGCCATGTGGCATCGCACTGAAGTATTACGATTAACTTAAGCGATGGAACACATTTAAATACCTAGGTACCAAGAAGTTTTTAATGTTTTCCACTCCTAATGGTTTTTAACGTCCAATATAAATTCTCTTTACGGGTAATCCATTTAAAACCCGTACCAAAATACGTTGGAAGCGTAGTTTTAGGTAGATTTGGTTCGCTGAATTTATTTATGTTGCAAACTTGCTGATTTAGGAGATCCTGCGTTTGGTTGAAAAACGAGTTAAAGCTCGCCAAAGTGCCAAAGTTTTGTTAAAAATGTGCTTAAGAGATCGCATTTTTTAAAATTATCTCGTGATTTCTTCCGCTTTGAGGTAACAAACCTAACACCTAACAATCACATACATAAAAGAGATCCGATCCTACACAAGTATTACCTACTCACGTTGTGTCATGGATATTTCTAGTAGCATGACATTTAGTACCACAACATCTACAGTTGTAATCGAAGAGACATCTCAGTATCAGCGTAAAGCAGTCCATGGCTGGACATAGGACTCCCCTAATGGTGCTTTTGTTCTCTCTTACTTGGTAAGTAGGTAGGTAATTATTATACTATGTAGTTTACCCCGACGGTTGTCGGTTCTTAAGCAGATATCACCAGCCCTTGCCATCAGCTTGTTTTAAGAGATTAAAAAATATCCCACACCAGGAGTTGTATCCGCATTTCTTGCGGCTTATTACGATAACCACCATACCACACCACACCAGCCTATATCAGTCCACTGTTGGACATAGACCTCCTTTAATAAACGGCGATATGCCCATAATCCCCACGGGTTAACCCCGTACACCCCATTACGATAACTTATGTATTATACTTAGTAGTATGTATTACTCACTATATATGATTAGGAATAAAATTAAAAACTATTCTTCATAAACTTTATGCTTAGCTTTATTTATATTGTATGATAAACTTTATGCTTAGCTTTATTTATGTTGTACATACAATATAAATAAAGCTAAGCATAAAGTTTATGAACAAGTGCAGCGGCACCAAATTATCAATAATAAGTCAAGGAAAAAAAAAAACAGCTGTTCTAGGGATGACTTTTGAAGTTAAGTTAAAGCTTTACTTTACAAGCCTTTTCGATGAACAACTACAAAATTCAAAAAGTCCTTGAATAAATGTTGTTGACCATCAGAAGTAGATTTTCCCCTTTTAAGTTTATCATAGGTACGAACTCAAAGTTTGTCGGAAAAAATGGCTTTCAGCGATTAGGTTGCCCATTGTTCTATGTCATTGTTTTTTTGTTTTGTTTAACTCAATAATGTGTTCATTAATGATTTTTTTCAAACACACCTTGTATAAAAATAGGGGTTCCTAAACTGGGTTCTTCATCATCATCAACAACAACCTATAGGAGTCCACTGCTGATAGGTGTAACCTGGGTTACCTGGAGTAACCCATGGATTGTACTCTGGTCATTTCCCTACATGAAGGAAATATACCTAGCAGATCTTAATATAAATATTATCAAACAACAAATCCAATACTTCAAACATTTAATCTCACAAATCTAAAAGTCATACTTTTACAACAAAAACTATATTTTAACTACAACTAGACGTAGAACTTTGTCATAGTAAACACTGCAGAACTGAGCTGTAATTACAGTACCCTTAGTTATAAGAGTGATTGAGCAAGCTATAAAAGAAAGAGCATTTACTTATCTGTTATTACACTAATATTATAAATGCGAATGTTTGTGTTTGTGTATGTTTGTTCTCACTAAACTCCGTGACAGCTGAACTGATTTGAATTAGAATAGAAAAAAATATTTGACGAACACAGAAACAGAACAAATCACAAGACAAAATCTTTAACAAATAAACTATGTAGTAGGTAGGTAGCAGAAGCATAAAATAAAACATTTGTGAATACATAGATAGGTACATTGGCTTAGTCTACAAATCTATGCAATGTACCAAGCTCCCTCCGGACCGGGCGCCGCCAAACGGGTCCGGGAATTAAACTTAGAATAAACATAGTTTGTGACATGAAGTTCGATCACTGACTGGCTTATCGTAGACTTAGAATTTTGCCCAATGAGAATGAAAGTGTTGTATATTCAAAATAACATTTCCATAAACATTTTCCGTAACGCTTATGATACGTCGGCGTCGGGTTGAAACCTATAGCTTGCTCTTACTGTTCTCATGTTTCATATGACAAAGTTTTAACTCCCGGAGGAAGATATTTGGCAGTTAAATAACTATTTTGACACAGAAATCTCAATTTATTTATATATTAAAACAATCAGTCTTTTAAAATATAGATTAAATAAAATAAAACATTTTAATTCGACTGAGCATATAAAAAAGCAGAAACAACTGCAGTAATTTATAAATAAGTATAATAAAAAGGCAGTATTTGAAAATTCTGTTTGTATTTACTGTAAATGAATTTCAAAAAGTTTTAATAACTAAATATTTGTTAGAAAAGTACAAGAACCATTATCAAAGATAACAGCGAAGACTAGCAAAAAAATATTCGTATCGTTGGCGTTGACCTAATATTTTGGCCAATGAGAAAGCGTAGATTCAAAATAATGCTATATCATTGGATAAATATTTTGTTACGATTACGATACGTCAAATTGAAATATTCATGATCGTTCTAGTTGAATAGAGAAGACTTAGGGCCTTACTTATAAAATTCTGTCAAAAGGTAAACGATGCTTAAACTATAGCCATATGTTATCGTTGGATATTGACAAACAGTGACAGGGATAACTTTAAGCAATGGTTAAATTTAAGTAGCGTTTATACGTGAGGGGGTATGTGTCTAAACACACTATGCCGAAAATTACGTGACGTAAGTTCCGCAGCCGATTTTGTCAAGTTAGGCTGTAATTCAAATAGCATTGCAGGCATAATTATGCCGAACTTTCGACGAATAACTTCAGCTTAATATGTTTCGACACTTACAGACGTCACATCCGAGGCCGCATTAACTCAGTTGCGCACTGAAATGATAAGCACCGGTCCTGTCCTAGTGCCATGCCGCAGTCATTGTACCATGAGAAAACACAAAATAAAAAACCTGTTTAGTTTAAAAAATCTCATCTTTGGTTACGAGGCTTAAATTAATTTTAATCTTTGGCATCAGAAAAATTGCTGTTTTGGTCCGAAGTAAATTGAATTTTAAATTAAAAACTCCTTTGTTCTTGATTTAGATAAGATTATACACAATGTACGTTGGAATATGTGACCATTGTGACATATTCTAAATGTACAAGGTTAGTTTGAATACTTATGTTATCCCGAAAAGAGGTGATTTGAACCATGGTGTTGCATGTTGTGAGAACCTCAGAAAAATAATGATATTCAAATATGTTCTCCAAAAACTTTCAGCTTATCTTTGTATTGTGTGTGGTAGCCCTAAATGCAGAGCTACAATTAATAACATCATTAAGCCAAGGACAAAGTCCGACAAAATCAGCTATTGTAAATTATGGCTCTTATGGACAAGTCTCTTCCTTCTTTAATGTAAAACTAAAATAATCTAAAAGTCCTTGAACAATTGTTTGATTGAATGATGTTGACTTGCGGGAGTATACATCATCATAATTTCCCTGCCCTTATCCCACTCTACGTGGGGAGGCACAACATGTTTTCTTTCTCATGTGTAAAATTCATATTTATCGTAAATCCATATTTCTGGAGTATACATATTTACCCCTTTTCTGAATAACATACGAATTAAAAATCACTCTGTATAATAATAATTATTATAGTGTTTATGTTTTATTGTTCTACTAACATTTAAAGGAATAAATATGTGAGCTAGGTATTAAGCATATTTATGTTTTTTTATAGTAAAACATGTATATTTGACGAGTTTACAGTTAAATGTTTTACTCACCTAAGACCAATAGATATATAGGGTATGTACCATGAAAAACGTCTATTTCAAAAAACTGCTACATACTAGTTAATGAATTTAAAATAACAAAATGTCAACTATTCTGTTTGGATTTGATATGGTTAAATTTATTTTACTTTTAAGTAAATACTAAATACAAAGTTAATACTTAGATTAGATATTTATATACATAGTTTTAATTTTCCTTATATTTTCTTGTTATCTATTATGATGTGGTGTTCTACAATGTCCTGAAACAAAATAAATTTATAAAACAAACATTAATAATGTATACAGGGTGTAATAATTAAGTGAGACCAGGATATTATTCCGTAAATATTACAGATATCCTTTTTTTTAACTGATATCGAGTGAATTTTTTTGAAAATCAAACTAGACGTATCCGTAACTTTGCCATTAAACACTCCCATACATTTAGTATAAGAGTTTTAGTATCCTTAATTTAAAAGATTATTTTAGCATAATGCTGATATTAAAGGAAGCTATAATCTGTAATAGTTACGGAATAATCACCTGGTCACCCTTAACGATTACACCCTGTGTGTAACCATAAAAATGAATAATAGATAATGCAGGATACAACACAATACACGATATCATGTAGCGATGTAGCTCTAAACTAAGCTAAGTTTGTTTATGGGAACCACGTGACTGATAAATTACTATATTTTCTTCAGATGAGGAGCCTCAGACGCGTCTATGATCTTTTTAGGGTTAAAAAAATTGTCATGATGGAAAGGACGCCATAATCCCGGCTAAAAAACTTAAAACCACTATGTACGGTTGCACTAGAACTTAAATGGTTGTAACGTTGCGTTATGTTGACCTCATTGCCACCATCATAATTTTCAAAACGAGTTCAATTGCCAACCTGCATTATAAGACGTTTTTATTGTTTCAAAAAACTGCACAGACATAACAACAAACTTGTTCCAACCCTTGAATGTTCATTAATTCCTCTAAAAAGTTGACAGTTCCTTCAAATAAATTGTCTACTTAGCTAAGTCTGCACAATATATCACTTACTTCTTGGCACGACGTTGACGGTGGCTTTCGATGTGCTGTCGCTGTCATCCGACTCCGAACGGGTCTGGAAGCTCGTTTCTGCAAAAATACTTGAAATGTATCTCATACTACAGTCCAACATACTTGGCTTACCAATACTTGCATTGTCCTACTAATAATTTACAGGCAAAAGTTTGTCCATCCTTCACGCCAAAACTACTGGACGGTTTGAGCGGAAATTTTTCACATTTGTTATTCTAGACCTGGAATAACATACAGGATCTGGTATAACCCGCGAGCGGAAGCTAGTAGCTTCTGCTCGTGGTTTATCTCGCAAGGCACCAGGATAAAAGTATGCTATGTATTAATCCAAGTCATAAGCTAAGTAAATTCCGAGTTTCATCGAAATCCGTTTTGTGGTTTTTACATAAAAGAGTTACAAGCATCTATCCGTCCATCCATTCATCCATCCATCCATTCATCCATCCATTCATCTATTCATCCACCATTCGGAATAAACGTTCACATTTATAATATTAATAGGATAATGGGTTTTATTAGATTACCACGCGTGCAAAACCGCGGGTGAAAGCTATTTGTTTAGATAAGATAAATAAGTTAAAATCTCTGAAGGCAATTCGCCTTTCCCATGAATCAATGAAGCGTTCATTTGACGCAAAACAGGAAAGACATTTAACATACAACCAATATCAATGTTAGCTCATGTGTCTGAGTGCCATGACCTATTTAAGGGTATACCTGTACCAGTTGCCACCCTGTATAAACAGTCCATCGATCAATTACCTACTTGCCCCTTGCAACTGTCCAAACTCCGAGAAATGGTAGACGGAGGTCATTCATTCTATTTAATAAGATGAAGATGAATAGAGTCTGTTAGCAGCCACGTGATTTTCGTGAGTTTAAGTAGAATTTATTATATAACTTTTTGACTGAGTTTTGTTTGATAAGAGGCTAGAATGCTCTCTTTAGTTGAGTGTATTGGTCACAGCTGTCCTTTTCAAATAATTGAATTCAATGGGTACAAAAATCCTATAGTAAAAAACCTTTCAGTTCATCCCTATTTGTTTTAAAACTTTCTAGGAATTTGCTCTATTGTTTTCAATTCTATTCTGTTCGCTTGATTCAATGCGGAATTTGTATGACAACAGAACTTTTCAATGACGCATGGTATTTATTGAGATTTTCATTCAATCTTTCTGAAAATGTTGGTGAATTTTCCATATGTTTTATTTCATTCAAACCTTGTTCTGACAACAATAGAAGATAGATATTGCATTGTTAATATCAAAAACGACTGCTGCGGCACAGTGGGCGAAGGCCCGACTGACATGCAAAAGGTTATGGATTCGAATCACGTTGCGAGACAAGTGTTTGTATGATCTGCAAATATTTATTTCGGTTCTGGGGGTTTTCTATTTATATTTATGTATTTACAAAAAAGTAAGTAGTATGTCAGTCATGTGTTGTATCCAGAATCATTTATTTAATATTTTCTGTGTGTACCTATTTCACTCGACTTTCCCATTTTTATTTTGGTCATTCAATTATTGAATCTTATCAAAAATGGAAGCTCGGCCCAATTCCAACTAAGTTTATCTTAATTAATTCCGATTGTCCGACTTTTATGAATTATCTTTTTAATTTGTTCTCAACTCGGTAAAAGTTTAATTGCTCTGTGGAAATTATAAAAGTTTTTAACGCTTTTCATTTTCTTAGGAAACTGTCAATTATGGAAAACGGGAGCATCCAAATCCATAAAAATAGCAGAGATGTAAGAGCAGAATTTTATTTGTTTTTCTCATTCAACAACATTCAACATCGAGGTACAGTCTTCAACTGAAAACTGCCAAAAATCGTCTAAGCGTATTTGACATAAATAAACTTCAAAATGCTAAATTTGCACTAATTTAGACTTTATATCGCTTGAAGCGTTCAAAGTCGGCGTAAATGACACTGTGAGCCGAGGTTAAGTGCAGGCACTTTTTTTCACGTTTGTGGCTTTAGAGTATAATATAATATGAATTAATTTTAATATTATTAATGTAATTAATTTTGACAGTCCTAAGTCTTGTTATCCCTTGCTTCAAGGTGAAAATAACAAGGATCGCTATAATTTAAGAGCTGTTAAATTTAGTTTAAAAGAGTGAACAACGGTTAACGGTTCTTTTTTTTTATTGTCTACTAAAAACACAAAAAACAAATTATTAGCCTTGATTTTGACTTGAGCTTTCACATTTAATTGATATTTTAATGGGTTCAACACTCCATCTTTGGAACCCAACCCTGCTATATAACAAACGTGGCTCCGGCAGCCGGGTGATTCCCTGATCGCTGACGGGCAGCAGCGTCGGTGGCGCGAGAAGCTGTACCTTGCGATCCCCAAACCGCATGCCCAGCGTGTGGATTATGGGTATATCCCCCTTCTTATAAGGGATGCCTATGTCCAGCAGTGATAGACTGAATAGTCTGGTGTAGGTGTTACACTTTTTAGACATGTTTTATCAAAGTACTTTATTAAAAACAGCGGAAAAGCAGAAAAAATAATATGGCAATAAAAATACCAACGACCTACATCTGTTAGAGTAAGTATGTAAATAAAACCCCCTTCAATGTTTATGAACATTGCGAAGAATGTCTTTGATAGAAGGCACTGTCTCTTGAATTCCAATATAAACTGAAATGAAAGGAAACAGCCGGAACGAAGCAATAACTGATACATTGTCGTACCGATATAAGTAGAATAGGTTTTCTAGAAACGTATCTGCAGTTTCAAGGAGAATAAAATTTATGTACCTTACTAGGTACTAGGTAGGTAGCAAACTAGGTCGAGAGTTCATGTCTTGCAATTTAGACATAATTATAAGCGTTTCTTTACGTGTAAAGATTGCCTGTAAGAGATCGCTCCGCATTGTAATACTATGGTGTGGAATAAAGCTATATCTATCAATATACATCATCACCCTATAGCTGATGGACATAGGCATCCTCTAATGAGCGGCATTGCTGATGCATATGAAAGCTTGACGCATAACTATCTTCATACTTGATATTATTTGAAAGTTTCTACAAGTTTCACAGTTGAAAATTTAAACCTTAGGTTTCAGGGAGAGAAATATACGCCACGAATCACGAATATTTCAACGATTCGTATCGTAGTAGGTAACCTAAAGCAATTTATGGTGGATTCGGAAGTTATAATTCAAAATGAAACGCCGTTTTTTTAAATCTTTTATAGTACCTGAAGATGGATCAAGCACCCCACCACCACCTGATGTTAAGGGGTCCATTACCTATTACAAAGCACTGCATCGTAGCTGCATGGTTGTAATGTGTCCTACGATGCATTGCCCTGCGTCCATCAACCTCAGGCATGAAGCTGATCAGCCTCTTGTGCGTGTAATTTCACCGGTATCCACTTCAAATTGAAATCTCCACGGCATAAATAGGCATGGCCGTATGTTCCTATTGTAGAAATTCCCAACGACAACTGAAGGCTTACGAGTGAAAGACTAGAAATGATATCTAATCGTGCATTTTGAAGCACTGAGTAAAAAAACCCTCTACTTTTCTATAGTAGGTTTTTTAAAAATCATAGACTCCCCTTTCTTCCCAACCAATCACAATGTGTCAAGTTATGAGACAGTTCTAACTAACTATATATGTATTTTACGTCAAAATGGCGACAGTTATATTGCTCGTCGTAAACCCTTTTGCATTTATTTTACAAAATCTAGACTACGAAATGGCGTTTTGCTAAGCTGGGTTCAATGTTGATGAAATATTATAACTTTCATGAAAACGGGTTTTGTAAATTAACAATTTTATTTAATTGTTGGTTTGAATATGTTATTTTTTACTTGCGGTAAAAGTATTTACGTATACCTATTCCAGAACAATATTAAATTACTAGGAATAAAAAGTAGCATTATGTTGATTATGTCTTAATCCAGGTCATAACGATGTATATTCCAAGTCTCATACAAATCTGTTCAGCCGTTACGAAGTTGAGAGAAGCAAACATACACTTGCATTCATAATATTTATATTATATTTATATATTTATGTTATATTATATTTATATTATATATTTTATTTTGTGCATATTTTTTTAATTTAACAGTCGTATACAAAATTTATTTATTTTCTGAACGTAACAATAACGCAAAGATTGAAAATTCAATAAATACAATTTTTGAGGAAGTTCATCCCAAAAATAAAATTTAAAAACAGTTAATTTCATGTGTTGTCGCTTTCAATGCATATTTACTTTTTTCATGTTATATTGATTGAATTTTTTATTTGTTAGTTTTCTTTTTAAAATAAAGGATACGCATACTTTACACAATGTTGTACAATTATGCACACAAATTTTTAGGGCCATAGGAGTTGTAGATAGGACACACAATTTTAGGTTCATTGTAGTTGCAGTTGTTTGTCCCAAGCGATGGACGGACCAAGTATCCGAACACCTAAAGATACCAGTCAGCGTGGCTCTCCATCAGGCGGCCGATAGAAACCGATGGAGGCAGACAGTGAAGGGACTGCAACAAACGAGTCACGATCCTCAGAACTGATGGAACGACGGAGGAGAAGGAGGAGTTGTAGATCCAGTAGAAAAAAAAAAGAGAAATCAAATTTCTCTAAATTCTCCATACAAAACGCCAACTTCATATGTAAGGACCTATTTAATATTATATTTTATTTGTATGTTAAAGTATAAATAAAATCTGTTCCCTTATTTTTGTTACGTTATTACTATAATTACTTAAATTTATATATCTATAGTTTTAATTTGTTCATTTGTTTGTTATTATTGTAAATTTACTTTTGTTTGTTTTTCAATGATCCTATATAACTACTTCAGCACATTATGTGCATTATCTCTATATTTTTACTACTCCACTTTAATAATTTTGATTTCATTGAGTATAATCGGCTTTACATTTACCTAACTTCAATGATACTGAGAAAGAGTCCGTCTGCGGGTCCCGTACAGGCTGTTTAGAGCTTGTTTGCGGAACAGAGTAGACTCTGTTCCGCAAAGGCAGGCCTGTTTCACTCCGCAGAATAGGTATAAAAATATACCTACGCATCGCCGGCCTTGCGAGCGTGGTTCTTTACGTCGGTTGCCGCGTTCTGCCCTGAACGAAAGTGTCCTTGAGCAGCCGCGGCATTTTAGTTTGTTTTTGTTAATGTACCTATATTTTTCGCCAAATGAAGGCAAAAAAATACTACACAGCATTTGGTTGCCTGAATAATAATAAGAAAATGTAAATAATACCAATAGTAGGTACAGAACTGAAAGTTTTTCTACCAAATAATGCGTTGTTTAGATATCAAAGTCTCCCGTATTTACTTAAGTAGGTAGGTACTTAGGTACAAGTTCTATTTGAATGCGGTACCTACCTACATATATAAACGTAATATTATTATGTAGGTATTTTTTCATAGACAATTTTTGTGCCATTGGTAGGTATAGGTAGGCCTACATAGTGCTTTAGTAAGTAGGTATTATGATTTTGATTATGTAGACTGAGAGCAAGATTAGAAACCCAAGCTAGGTACATTTTTATTTGGTTTAACTTTAAGTAGGCAGTGTAGGTTATCTACTTAAAAACAGTCGTGTAGGTAGGTGTAGGTAGACAAATCGATGTGATAAGTTACCTAAAGGTAGGTGTAGGTACTAACAACTAAAACTAGATACCTAGGTTACCTACAAACCAAATGTTGTTTTTTTCTCTTGCAAATATCTAGGTAGGTACCTACCTACTAAAATTTCTCTTAAGATTAAGCATGATGTACCTTAAACAGTGATTATTCAGTTTTCGTACACAAGACACCTAAACACTTAAGTAAGTGTTAAGGATCCAAGTACCTACCTAGTAGGTATGCCTATCTTCTGAGTTCTTAATGCAGCCAGCCAGTGTAAAATAGTTTTCTGATCTAATTCTAGGTAGGTAGATATTATTTGAATTATCATTGTTCCTAAAAAGAAATAGGTGGCTAGGTAACTGGATAGTAAAATGTTCAACAACAACAGCCTATAGGGGAGGCCTATGTCCAGCAGTGGACATAGGCCTCCCCTATAAGAAGGGGGATATGCCCATAATCCCCACGCTAGGCATGCGGGTTGGGGATCGCAGGATACAGCTTCTCGCACCGCCGACGCTGCTGCCCGTCGGCGGCCAGGTTATTATTATTCGTCACAGAATAATTCTCAAGACAACCCTATCGTCACACGTGCCACGTCAGTAGAGATAGAGCTATACGATTGAAAGGGATGCAAGGTGTAGGTTAATATAAATGTTAGGCACTGAGTTCGGTGCGAGCTGAATAGCACTTTATTGCGAAGCAGCTAAAGTCGCTATTTATTTAAATGATTGCGCGGAGTGAAGCTTCTGTCCCTTCTGTATTCTGTGGCAAAGGTAAGATTTTTGCATATATATATCGTTAGCGTTATTGTGAATTTAGCTGCAAGTACCAAATGTACCAAAAGGCAATACATAAATCAAATCGTTATTGTCATTACGCTTAAAAACCTACCTACAATAGTTACAGTACATATATAATTAAAGGAGAATGCCGAGAACCCGTACCAATTGCGTCATAACCAAAAAATAAAAAGACGTGTGGCACTCGGGGACTGCCCGCCGTAAAGCTATTGCATAGCATTTTGTATCAACTTATGCAATTATAATTATTTATTTATTTTATTTATGCAGTATTTCTTTTTCTTTGATATTAATTCAAGTTACACTTTTTGAGCGTGGTGACCGATAAGAAAACAATTTTTTTTCTTTTATTAAATAAACGAGCTTCGTAGAGTCGTACAATACGTCTAGTTGCACGCACACAAACACCGTGTCGAAGACTGCCGAAAAGAAACGACGTTAGACAATGCACGGCCTTCAAGCCACACCTCCGTGCCCGTCGGAGTGGGGAGCGTGAGGTTATTTTTCGTTACGGAATTTCTGGATTCGGTCCCCGCGCTCAAGAACCTCGATAGAAGCTATGCAATAGCTTAAAATTATATTTTATAAATGACATTAACATTTTCTTTACTTTTACACAACGATGAGATTAATGATCAAGTAAAAAAATATTTGTTTGATTTGGTTTCCGCCGCACGCCACCATTAGACTGCAAAAACCAATTATATATATGTTACTATGGAAACAAACATTTGTCTAAAGTGTTAAGTACTATGGCAATAACTCTCATTTTTAATTATTTATACAATAAAATAATATAATAAATATAATTAATTATAAAATGGGGTGTAAGGGGTTCCAACCGCCATCTCCGGAACCCAAGCCAACCTCACCTGCACGTGGTACACCCTGCTAACTAACAAACGGGGCTCTGGCGGCCGGCTGATTGCGGAATAGCGCAGCCTAACACCGGCACAGCTAAATCCCCTGGCCGCCGACGGGCAGCAGCGTCGGCGGTGCGAGAAGCTGTACCCTGCGATCCCCAACCCGCATGCCCAGCGTGGGGATTATGGGCATATCCCCCTTCTTATAGGGGAGGCCTATGTCCAGCAGTGGACTGAATAGGCTGTTGTTGTTGTTGTTGTTGTATACAATAAAATTGACTAAAAATTTATTGGACATTTTTTTGACGCACTCACTTTAGTCTTAGTACCGAGCGCTATACATCCAACGCTATTGTCCTTTTAAATTTTTATTAAGCTATTGCATAGCTTCTATCGAGGGCCTTGAGCGCGGGGGCCGAATCCAGAAATTCCGTAACGAAAAAAAACCTCACGCTCCCCACTCCGACGGGCACGGAGGTGTGGCTTGAAGGCCGTGCATTGTCTAACGTCGTTTCTTTTCGGCAGTCTTCGACACGGTGTTTGTGTGCGTCCAACTAGACGTATTTTTATTTAATAAAAGAAAAAAAATTGTTTTCTTATCGGTCACCACGCTCAAAAAGTGTAACTTGAATTAATATCAAAGAAAAAGAAATACTGCATAAATAAAATAAATAAATAATTATAATTGCATAAGTTGATACAAAATGCTATGCAATAGCTTTACCGCGGCAGTCCCCGAGTGCCACACGTCTTTTTTTTTTTAAGTGAATTTGACGAAGCTTGTTTGCTTCAAATTGAATTGATTTAATATTTGTTGAACAAAGCCTACGTCATTGCGATGATAATTTAAAATGAAAACCTAATTATAATTATTTGAATACACGTTGAAATAATGTGAATATAAGTTACATTGATAATTATGTTTGGCGTTGCCGGGCGTTGCTATTTCTGGCTTTCATAGACATTTAACATTTTGGACAATTTGCATTTATGCAAATTACCATTCAGGTGTTCTGAATTTTAGGACCCACAATGCACCACAGAGCCTTAAAATTAATTAATGTCTAATGGACGATTCCTTTAATATACCGTAACGTAACCGCATCCGTAACCGATAACGCTTCGTTTTCCCCTGAAAAACTGTCAAGAACTTGACAGTTTTTAAGAGAAAACGAAGCGTCATCGGTTATGGTATATTATAGGAATCGGCCATTAGTTGACAAGATTTAAGGTTATAGTCGCCATTGCTATAGCAGAAAGGACCTGACCGAAGACCGTACTTCCTTGCCTCATATTGTTATACTTGATTCTAACAAAACTGTGGAGAACTATCCCAGAAGCCATTAAAAGAAGAAGTGAAGTGAAGGGACAATATTTATAACAAAAAGGCGTTGGTCCAACCGTGGTCCAACCCATAGAATTCCTACTGGTACCTACTAACGTACAAGAATACGCGCTTTGAACAAAAATCTATGCTTATTTCTGTGTTTACTCCTAAAAAGAGTACTCATTGGAAGCTCTAAGTAAATAAATAAATAGAATAAAAACTTACCGGTATCAAACCGGGGTCTACTCGGCAGCCGACTGGGCATCGGCAAGTCTTGGTTCTCCACGTGGTCGAATGTTCTGAAGCCGAGCGCGAACTCCGCGTATGGACTGATCTCGAACATTTCTATAAGGAAGAAAATGCTATAAAAAACTTAAGAATAACTTTATTTATTTATTTTAAGAACGAGGACGAATAATTTAATTATTTTTTTCGAAAAAAAAAGATGTCTTTTTATTTTCAGCAAATACGCCTGTAAAGAGTTTAAAATAGAAATGGGATGGGAAGAAATTCTAAATGGATGAAAACTTTTTATTATATTGAAGACATTGATCGTAATGGGTGCGATTAATTACTGATGAATTACTGCGCAAGTATACAGGTGAGGCAATTTTTTTCTCATTGAGGAGGTCCTTATTTCATAGGTTTTGTTTTAAGGAAACTATAAGTTTATTTTGAAGAAAAAAATCATTATTTCTGTATATAAATAGATTAGATAAAAAAAATGCGTGTTTTTCCACGCATTATTTTATGGATAAAGATCTATATCGATCATTCCAGACCACCTTTTTTAATATTATACATTAACATCTGTACCACAAAACAAATAAGTTTCAACCTATTTGTTTTTATTAGTTTGTTATAACATTTTTTCATCGCCTTATGGTTAAAAAAACTGTTATGATGTAATGTAAAAAATTTAAAATATTTGCAAAACAAAGGGTCCGATGTCCACGGAGTCATGATTACAGCGTAACTGTTGATTTATTTTTAAAGTGATTTTACAAGTAGGTACTGATGTTTTGTGAAATGAAATTGATTATGCATTAAACTAGTTTTAGAATGTAAATTCGACTTAACAGATTATCTGAATATTTTATTAGATGCTAATTAGTAAGTAGGTAATATTTAATTTATTACTTTTATATAAGGTATGTTGGTAATATACTTTTAAAAGTATTTGTTGTTTTGTAAATAAAGCGCCCTCCACACCAAATTTGCGATGCCTGAAAAGGGCAAATAAGTCCTGTGCTTATAATAACTAGTCCTAAGACCTAATGTTACCTACCCTTATTTATACAAATTAATATCTTGTGTCTAAATTGTATAAACTCACCACTCTTCCCTGGTTTCACTTGGTGTGCAGGAGAGGTGTATATTCGCGGTGCGGTGTACCTTTCCTTGTGCTCAGAGTGTGACGTCATACTCTCATGTCTCGACTTCGCCTCTTCGGCTATTGAATGCCGGTACTGCGAAGCGAATGATTGCCTACGAGGGAAAGTTAATACAATGTCTTAATAATGCACAATTCATTTATTTATTTCTGACATGTACGAGTTACCTTGTGGATTGTACTTACATTTTAATGGATGTTATGAACTGAAATGGGCTTGGAATCACATCCTTTATTTTTTATGGACCAAGTCCGACATTGTGTTCAAATATTGAGAGAATTTACGTCGCCAAGCTTGAATAAGCCAGTTACCATAGACTTACCGATGTCTCTTCAGCAGTATGCAGACAAACGCTATCAAGCAGACGACCAGAAGAATGGAACTGCAGATGATGACCAGCATATTGAGGTCCAGGAACTCGGTGGGCGGTCCGATTTCCTCTGCAATAAAACTTATGTAACGAGCTGAGGACGGGGCACAGTGGCTCCTATGTCTAGGAGTGGAGTGACATAGGCTGATGATGATGTTGAAGCTGAATTGCGATTTGCTGTGCTATGCGATCCCCATTCCGCATGTCCAGCGTGGGGATTATATTCATATCCAGATAGGTACATAGTTTAAGTACCCAGTCTACGTAACTTAGCCTAATTACCTAATCAAAACTGTTAATTTATGTATTTTGAGACTATTCCAATAGCAAGTATGTTTAAACCTCAGTGGTTGTTTGGTTGCTATTTATAATTAACATCATTTATTATGTAAAACTTTTAAATGATAAATAAATAAAAAAAATACATATATATATATATATATGCATCTGTGGCGCAGTGGGCAAAGGTCCGCCTGAGACGCAAAAGGTTGAGCGTAACAGATATTTGTTGATAGGTGTTTTCTATGTATATTATTATGTATGCATTTCCAAAGAAAATGTTTTAAGTAGATATCAGTCATGTGGTTTATTATAAGATGTGCTTAGTTTTGGGCTCCATGATGCTGTGTGAGTGTTCAGTATCATTGGTTATTATATGTCCGCTTCTATTAGTCAGGCCTATGTACAGCAGGGGACTGATATGGTGTTATTGTTATACTTGTATTGAGATAAAGACGACTTCTTTGGCGCAATGGACGAAAAGCCAGCTAAGATGTAAGAGGTTGCGGATTCGATTCCTGCTCCGGGTCATGTTTGCATGATCCGCAAATGTCGTTGTAATAAGTATTCACCCAACCTACTTCATTTTAAGTTCTCATAATAAGATATCATACAATACAACGTTTAAACTGTCTGAAATAATCTTAAAGTTTGTTCAGTAAACATACAACGGAAATTAAGTAACTACAAATCCACTAAACTCACACTCGAATACACAAATACCTAATCCATAACTCAACGTCAAATACCCAAAGTTTGAAGTTTACAACATAATTTTCGCAACGTTTGCTTGATGACAAAAGTTTTGATTGACAAAACATCTGGGTAAAGTTTTGCGCTGTGTCAATGTCAAAGTAATACAATGATTTGGGTTGGGATGAGTTTTAGAACAAATACAAGAGAACAATAGGTACTTTGCGGTATAAATAGCTTTGTAGAGGGGTACTGAAGCTACATAGCTATTATTGTCACTTAAATGATATAAATTCCGCCACTATAGCCACCGGATATCCGTATGTGACAAAAAATGTACCACTGCAATATGTTGAAGATTATATATACCTGGGCAAACTGATATCTTTAAAAAAATCTAGACTAAAACACCCAGACAGAAAGAGAGAATACAAACATTTGTCTCGAGGCGGGAATCGAACTTACAAGTTTCTTTTACCAGTGGAAACTCTATTGGTTTATGTGTTATTTAAATTTAATTTGGTTTATAATTTAATATTGTTCTGTTTGTTTCCCATACCCAAATAAAATCAACCAAAAAATGCTTGTCCACCATATGTAAATTTATTTTTTTGTAAAGTACATTAAAGAATTAAATAAATAGATATAAAACTTTTTGCGTCTAAGGCGGACCTTCGCGCACTGCGCCACAGATGTCGTCAAAAATATAGGTCTTGTGGCAGTTGTGATCTCGGCAAAATCAAATCGTATACTGCTCTAACAGTAGGCAATAACCCGAGTCGAGGCCCTTTTTCTGCCGTAGCACTCACACATACATTTAGTATCGCCGTTTTGTAACATCACTTTTCTATTATTATTTAATTATGGACGAGCAGCTTGATGACGATATGTCCATTTCAGGCAGTGCCACGCAGTGCTTAAATTATTAAGTCGTTGTTACTGACACTTTTTTCACATTATTATTATCATCTGATTATTCAGAAATAATAATAATATTTATTATGGTAATGATGTTACTAAAAGGCGATTTTTCCTTAAAAACTATAAAAAATTAGACAGTTTTTTAGGGGAAAACGAAGCGTTTTCGGTTACGGTACAAGGAATTGGCCATAAGTAGGAGCTAGATGTCGAAATGATTTTTGAAGTTGTTTACTAAAGTATCCGATACATCTTCTGGTAGCAAGATCACTCGGTTACAAGGAAGCGATGAGCAACCATGGTGTTGGTAGAGGCTCTCATTAGTCGAAGGTGGCCACGAGATACTCTTATGGATTCTTTCTTGCAGAAGATATCCTGAATATCTGACAAGTTATAATCATTAACAAGGACTTTGTAGGTTTCTATAAGATCGCCATAAGCATGTATTTCTTGAAGTGTAGCGAGGTAAACTATTTTGTGCTGTGTGTGCTAAGTGGTAAATAAATAAGTTATAATGTGTATGTCTATAATTAAAAAACTTACCCCCATCAATATTCTTAGTTGCGTAGTTGTATACAGTATTGGCTGCGCCGGCGTCGTTAGTCGCTGTTACGCGCAACTGGTACCAACTGCCGGGGGTCAGTTCCCCAACCGCGTACGAAGTGGGGATAGACCGGAGCGGGGGTGCCTGGTAGTGACCCTCGATGTAGCTCCAACCTAGATTGATGTCCATCGGCTAGAAGGATAGGTACCTTTAGCATTCAATAAATAATATAATATTTGAAAAATAAAGATACTAACCATGTAAGAAGTCACATACGTACGTGTTATTGGCGAAATTTTGGAAATGTTTAAACATTTTTAATTAATTTTCCACGAATGTGCCTCTTTGTTAATATACGTAATTTAAATATTTAAGTACTATTTTCATATCGGTATTATGTTAGTATTTTTATTTAAGCATATCGAACTATTTGAATGTAGGTTTACGTAAATATGTTATGTAGCTAAATTATACATTTTAAAATTTATCTTATCTCTTAAATGTAGGTACATATGTATATATCCTTCCCATTGTAACTTCTCTGTACACCCAAAGGTTTTCTGTAAGGAAATTCTTTCAGGTTTAAGCTCGCCAAATTAGATTCAATGAACGTCAATTGATACACTGTCACAGTTTGTTAAAACAGGATCGGTGTCAGTCATTTCTGTTTGCAACAGAGTTAGCCGATCAGCCCACTGATGTTGACGATTCGATATATTTGATTCTATTAGATATATAGAAACTGTCAAAACTGTTGACAGTTTCTAATCATCAGAATCAGGCCCTTGTACCTCTAATAACTAGTCCTAAAACCTAATGTTACCTACACTTATTTATGGAAAAAAATAACTTTTATCGTACCTATATCTTTTGAACAATCGATAAATCATTTAATTCTAAGAGTAGTCCCAATAAAATCAACAAAGTGTTTAACGTCCCCTTAATAATCGGTGGGTTATGAAAAAGACGATTAAACTGGTAAATACTAGGAGCAGTATGTAGTGGGTCTTGCTGCCGAGATGCATACGAGTACATCACGGTACTCAGGCTGAGTTACTTGTTTCACTACCATTTGCCCACGAACGGTACCGGAGCTGTTATGTCGCTCACTACCCGCTAACCACTGAAACGTAGCTTACATGTATGCTTGTAACCTATATCAGGCCGAATTAAATATAAGAACAGTGGATTTTGCCAGTAAATAAATAATAAACAAATGTAAGTCATACCGCTTTATTTTCAGCTCTGATCCAAGCGCTTGAGCCGAGCGGCCTGTAATCCACGTCCCATTTGGTGACGTCACATCCACCGTCGTCCCATCCACTGAGCTGGATGTAGATGT
This sequence comes from Horisme vitalbata, assembly GCA_951804965.1. NCBI lineage: Eukaryota > Metazoa > Arthropoda > Insecta > Lepidoptera > Geometridae > Horisme > Horisme vitalbata. Next base: position 34,962,938 of record OX638089.1, on the reverse strand, counting down.
GGGTAGCGTTGCTCCAGAGCCAGTCGGTGGATGGTGGCGAAACTGGGGCTATGATGAAGGATAAGATTCTTATACAACATCTGCTATATTCGTTCTTTTTTGGATATATTTGCCTCCCCTATTAAGAAGGGGGATATTCCCATAATTTCCACGCTAGGCATGCTGGTTGGGAATTAGAGAGCACAGTTTCTCTGATGCTGCTGCCTGTTGGCGGTCAGGGGATCTAGCTGTGCCGGTGTTAGGCTACGGTATGCAGCTATCTGTTGCCGCCAGAGCCCCGTTTGTTATTTAACAAGGTGCACCACGAGTCAATTAGTTTGGTTAAGGTTCCAAAGACTGAGATTGGAACTCTATACATCATCATTATCAGAATCCACTGCTTTACGCCCATTTAGCCATTACGCCCGTTTTGAGGTAGATGCATCCAGCCTTCCGCAAATCGTCATGGCATGGCATGTGAGTTGGGGATCGCAAGGCATAGCTTCTCACACAGCCGACATTGCTGCCCGTCGGTGGCTAGGTGAGGTTGGCTTGAGTTCTGAAAATGGAGGTTGGAACTCCTTACAGGTCTATGAGGATTCATGAATTCTTTTTTGTTACAATAATCATCTCGTATCGAATTTTTAATACAAGCATCATAATGCGTTCCCCCCTGGATAAAATGTAATCTGTAACACTTCTGGTTGGTGATCTATCTCCATGCTAAATATCAAAATCTGATAATTTCAAAGAATATGACACATATTCATAAGCAGTAGTTAGTTTTTATATTGACTCACCAGATCCCAAAGTAGTGACATCAACATGCGCGGGCGCCGACGTCCCGATGTTATCCGTAGCAGTCACCCTGATAGAATACTTAGTACCACATTTCAACCCTGCCAGGGTATGCTGTTGTATGCCAGACAGGCGGGTTTCCTTGGTCACAGGCCAGGCTTCTAACCAGGGCCCATCGCCCTCTCGGTATGTTAGGTTATAACCTACATAAAAGTCTTGGTGAGAAAAGCAAACAGAGAATATAAGGTGTTTACTAGATTTTTCGATCGCGAGTAAAACAAATAGAATGATGGAAAAATTAAAATTTATTATAGCTAAACGAGATGTAATTAAGGTTTTTTATTGTAATTACGCCAAATCTAACGGTAAATTGGGATCTGTTTTGTTTATTATAAGCAAAATTTTACTGATGAGCGAAGCGAACCGCAGCTATTGAGTAAACTTACTTATGCCGTAAGTGATCGATTCATTGATACTTCGAACCTCATCCCACTCCACTACGACGTAGTCTTTGTAAGGAGTTGCACGTAATGACGGGGGGTCCGGTAAAGGCAAAACCTGTAAAATAACCCTTAAGCTATTACTACGATAGATAAAAATAAATTGGACACAGAGGAAGCGCAGCGAGTCAGGAAATATAAAGAAAATAGGGCATTCATTTTGATAGTCTGGAAAAAACTGGTTGATTTTTCCCTGGCTCCATTTCCTTGCAAACCCCTGGTAGAAAGAACTTGCAAAATATCAAAAACAAAATGGTGCTTTATCCTTTACTACATCCCGGGCGCCAAGTTTTTGTCCGCACTTCCGTTATGTAAAGGCCGCGTAAATGGCCGCACAAATAATTACCTTGACAGTGTAGACCACCGAATCAGAGCCGTACAAGTTCTTCGCCAGGCAGGTGTAGTTGCCGCTAAGGGATTGGTCTATACCTGAAAAAGTTACTTGTATGAATATGACAAACATCAGTCTACCACTTCACAGCTTGATATTGTAGGCCTCCCCATAATATTCATGTTTATAATCCCCACGTTGAGCATGTAATTTGGGGATTGCAGGGCACAGTTTTTGATCCACTGACGCTGCTGCCTGTCAACAGACGTAAATTTAGCTGTGCTACCGACACAAAAAAAAAACTATGCTAAGCTATGCTAAGCCGCAGTCAGCCGGCCACGAGAACCGATGTGTTAATAGCAAGGTGCATGATGGGCCGTTTAGTTTGGCTTGAGTCCCTAAGAAGAAGGTTGGAACCCCATAAACAGCAAAGGTATAGGTGTATTTTTAAGTAGGTAGTATAGCGTCACTTCACTTCTTTATTAAATGGCTTCTGGGATAGTTATCAACAATTTCGCCAGTATCAAGTATAATAATTGTTCATAATAATATGAGGCAACGTAGTACGGTTTATAAGTCCGGTCGTCCAGTCTTCAGTCAGCTCCTGTTTTCTGCTATAGCCATGGCGAATATAACAAAAAACGATCGGCGCACAATTTTCTTCATCAGAGAATTCCCGTACAATCTTCTTTTATTCCATTTCACTAATACTTGTGTCTTTTAACTAACATTAATCGGTTATAATACCATGAATATTAAACGACATACATTAGAAAAACACTAGAAAATAAAATTTTATAAAATTGACAACCGTCGTTCAAGATGAAAAAAATGGTGTCCTAGTATAACGTCGGTAGGCCACAAAATCTTACAGCGTCTGAATGCCAAGATTTGATGCGCGTTGAATAGAAATAAGCAACAAAATGCGCTTTATTGGCAACGTCACGCGATTTCACGAATCGTTGCCAAAGTTGAGTTTAACTTTTGACGCCAATAATGTTATTTTTGAGATTTATTTTAATTTTTTTGTTTCGATGTTTTTTTCTTCATTAATGACATATTTTCGCGTCGATTCTCTTGATCATAATAATAAAATTAAATTGACGGACCTTAAAAGTGACGCTTTCATATAGGTGAAAGTGACAAGGATCGCTATATAAAGCTGTCAAAGTTTAGAAAAATGAACAACAGAATCGACACTAGTCATTTTGGACCAAAATGTTTAGTCCAAGGCATGGAGGTTATAAAAAGCTAGATAAAGATGCGCGCTGTTGGGCCATGTCGTATGTGTTAGTTGGTACATCACTATGTTTGTGGCACATCACTATTATGTAGTTGTCTGTGGTGTGGAAAAATAAAGATGGTGCCTTGGTCTAAAATGTAAGAAACTTTTTTAATGTAAAAACAGTTGTATTAATAAAAACAAGTTATTAAGCTATTGCATAGCTTCTATCGAGGGCCTTGAGCGCGGGGACCGAATCCAGAAATTCCGTAACGAAAAAAAACCTCACGCTCCCCACTCCGACGGGCACGGAGGTGTGGCTTGAAGGCCGTGCATTGTCTAACGTCGTTTCTTTTCGGCAGTCTTCGACACGGTGTTTGTGTGCGTGCAACTAGACGTATTTTTATTTAATAAAAGAAAAAAAATTGTTTTCTTATCGGTCACCACGCTCAAAAAGTGTAACTTGAATTAATATCAAAGAAAAAGAAATACTGCATAAATAAAATAAATAAATAATTATAATTGCATAAGTTGATACAAAATGCTATGCAATAGCTTTACCGCGGCAGTCCCCGAGTGCCCCACGTCTTTTTTCCATATTTATATGGTTTAATTCACTCCTCTGCGCATTCCCTATACCCTTCAGTATGAATGTCTGGCAACATGTTAGCCCATAGTGAGCGAGGCATTAAATTAGCAACAAAAAAATCAGATGTGCTGAGTAGAAGTTGTAGAGTGCTTTTTGAAGGTCTCTTTTGGGGAATTACTACCAAAATTCCTATATCTGCTATGAAGCAGTATTGCTGTGTTTCCGTTTGAAGTGTACGGGTGCTGGAATTCATGCCTCAAATTGATGGAATCAAAGCATTGCATCGTAGAGCGCGTTCCAAACAGATGTCACATACGAAGCAATTCTTTATTTATGCATAAATTTGTGTATAATTCCTTAAAATCTTTAAAGGCTTTTGTTTTATGTACCTGAATGGTAACCTACCACTTAGCACAAGGTGGGCCATGTGCTAAATGTAGTTCCATCTTCAGGTATCATACCATACCATAATATACCTACCTATTTGAAAAATCTTATAACTATGCCGCATTATTTAACACCATTCATTATTATGTAGCACTGTAATATTTAAAAAGTTGCAAAATATTTTAAAGTGCATTACGTCATACTAAGCTCTTGTCCACTTAGAGCAACATCCAAGATTAATGTTTCAAACTTATTGTGCTGAGGACAAAGTTTATTTTGCATTGCAAATTCTCGCGCACTGTTTTGACTGCCCCAGAAGTTTTATGCATTTCTTATTACGAAACTTGAGCTTAAAGTTTCCTTCAACTGCTTCGTTCAAGATTCTTTAATTTGAGCTCTTATGTTTTATTTCTGTTTTAACATGCTTTTCAACTTAAAAGTTTAGTAATATGCTAAAATTGTAATAGCCTTCTTTGCTTCTTTGGAACCTTTTATAGTACGGCCTATACAGTCCCGTTTCAAAATATTAATCACATTCAAATCCAATAGCAAATTCAAAACATTCTACCAAAGCGTATTTTTTGAAATTTTCCAGAACCCATTTTTTGTATTAGCTTCAATAGTTCTCCTGAGGTATAAGGAGTTAACCCCATTTCCGGAACCCAAGCCAATCTCACCTGCACGTGGTGCACCCTGCTAACTAGCACACGGGGCTCTGGCGGCGGCCGGCTGATTGCGGCATAGCGCAGCCTAACACTGGCAAGGAAAAATCCCCTGGCCGCGGACGGGCAGCAGCGTCTACGGTGAGAGAAGCTGTGCCCTGAAATCAGCAGACTGTCCTCCCAGTTATGAAAATCTTAAAGGTTATGAATTGATACTTTTTTATCATAACGTATTTCAGAAACTTTTTTTTACTCACAATATTTTGTCAATTTTGACAAAATAAGTCAATTCGTGATTTCCAATACTAAATATTTTGAATGTATGCAACTCGGGACCGACTTTCCCGCGTCTCGCCCTTGTCGTCCCGCACGATTGCCCTGTCTAGTCTAGACGCCTTTGTCGAACAATTGTATTATTTACAGGCTGTGGTACAGGGATCATAAAAAAACTATCTGACTGCCGGTACAAGAGTTTACTTACTTTTGACGAGCAGACTGTCGTCCCTGTTTCTGGTGAATCTCGGATGGTGGGTTATAATGTTCTGGTTGTGGTACCACACAGTCCTGGGTGGTGGCGAACCAACGCTACGACATTCCAGCAGCAAGGAGTTCCTTACAGCCACTGTTATGGCACCCCCTAAGGAAGCTACTCCAGCCACAACTAGAAAAAAAAATATTCTCAAAGCTTTTACCATTTTTTTTACCTACATTATATCTCACTTGGCTAAATGGAGTGACGGTCTACGTAATGTAGCTAGCAGACCGCCTCAGTTATACCAGTATTCAGCATCTGCCAACCACCTGCAGATCGACACTGCACCTGGCCGGAAAGAGTCCTACACTGCGTTTGCCATGCGTGAAGCAGTTGTGCTGTGTTTCGGTTTGAAGGGTATGGGTGCCTGTGAAATTACATGCACAAGACGCTTATCATCTTCATGCCTCAAGTTGATGGACGTAGGGGGCGTTGCATCGTAGAGCACGTTCCGGAAAAACGTGACCTAAAATGATTTGTGATAGGTAATGGTTACTACTTAACCTCAGGTGGGCCATGCGCTTGTTCCATCTTCAAGTAGTATAAAAAAAAACCTTTGTCGAGACACGATCTCCACTCAAGAACTAATTTTGGTCAATTGTCGATGAATAGATTATGAATCAAATTATCTTTATTGCTTCACCATCATCATCACCATCTTGTCTATAGCAGTACACTGTTGGAAATTGGCATCCACTAGTGAGCGCCACTACGCCCTATCCTCAGCTCGATGCACCCAACTTCTACCAGCAGCCAACAGCAGATCGTCACTCCACCTGGCCGGCGGGCATCCTTCACTAAGTTTGCCGAGCCGTTCATTGCTTACCTCGTTGTAAAGGAGTGTTGGTAACCCGTTTACTCTCAGGACCCTCTCCTACTGCAGTGCTGGCGGTCACCCAGACGTCATACTGCCGGCCTTCGGTCAGCCCTTTCAGTTCCACCGTCTGAGACTCCGAAGGCGCCTCCGAGTCTACTCGCATTGCGTGGGGACCATCGTTACTGGTGATAGAAGACAGTGTTACAAACATTTGCATTTTATTAATAGTTGGTTTTTGGGCTAGCCGAAAATATTTGTTATGGTTATTAATTTTTTTAGTTGGGGTTATTAATTATTATCATTATTTAAGCCCTCAATATTCTAGTGCTGGGCAAGTAAAAGCCCTCCAGTCTCTCCATTCATCCCTCTTTTGCGCTATAATGGTCCAGTCGGCATGGAATTTAGCGAGCTCGTCCCTCCATCTTGTTCGTGGTCTGCCGCGACTTTGGTCGTCACCCTGTGTCAGGCACCGCTCCGATATAGCTATGTGACTGAAAAAAATTCGCTTTGATCGAAATACCACAATATCTAGGTATTTTTCTGTAGACGACTCCAGAAAGCAACAGGCGACGAAACAAAATGGCGCCTTGACTTTCACTTGTTTTTTTCCCGATCTTTTACAAAAAAACCTATGAAAATTCACTTTTCCTCTCGTTCTATACAATCCAGTCCATCCAAAGGTTGCCTGAAAGAGATCGCCTTTAGCGATAAGGCCGCCCATTGTATAACCGCGGATTATTTTTAAAGTTTAGTTAGGTAATTTATATATTGGTATTGTAAAATATTTTAATGCTGTACATTAAAGAACTATCTATTTATCTTTCTAAATGTTATTGTTTGACAATTTAGACAAATAGAATAATCTATACAGGGTGGAAAAATCAATGGACCCTGAAGAAAAACCACTTTAAATCCTTTAGTTATATTATTTTACTTAAAGGAAAAATTACTTTATTTTTAAAAAGAAACAAAACTGTATTTAAAGTTTAAATTCGCACAACCAAGAATCGAAAAAGCTTAAAAATTCAAAAATTAAAGGGTCGCTATTTTATTCCACGAGTCAATAAAGTCAATGTTAAAGATAATATTTCTCCCAGAAACATGAGGTCTTTCACTCGTTTATCGTACAAGATATCTATGAATATTTAGTACACAAGGGCTTTAATGAATATTACCTAGACTAGAACAGTTAATTTTGAACAAGTATTATACACGCTATTCACGTTACTCTGACATCCGATAACATTCTACGAAGTACAAGCGTGCTAATTTATCAATAAGTACCTTGTTGAAAACTTAGATATGAAAATCGTTTCATTGGTAATAATAATTCTACACACAAATATCCTTCTTAGTACAGGTGAGCGAAATGGAATAAAATTAGGTTTAATTACATAGTAAAGGAGAGAAACGAATTATTATCATTTTAAACAAGACGGTTCTCAAATAGTAGATTTCCTAGGGCTTGCCTTATTAAACATTTTAATGTCTAGATAAGAACAATCGGGACGATTAAATGGCCTGCAAGAAGTCCAGACCTAACGCTATTAACGCTGACTATTTTTTATGGGGCCATGGAACAAAAAGTCCTAAGAGACAGTAGACAGTAGTAACTGTAGAACAGTTAAGGTTTGAGGTAGAAAATATTATTAGGAACATTCACCATAACACTTTGCAGATGGCTACATGAAGTAAATTAAAAAAAAGACTAAATCTGTGTATCCGTAACGAGGGGTCTCATTTCGAAGAACTAATCAGTTATATGATTAAGGTGTAAATTGTAATTGTAATTTTTGTTCAAGTATCAATATTTTGCTAGGTAATTATTTTACTTTCATGTTTACATATCCATCGTATTATGATGATATAATAAAATGAATGTTAGATTTCATGATCTTTTTTATTTCTAAAACCAAATGTTTAATAAAGAGATTTTACTGTGAACATTGATCCTATCGATTAGCAGAATAAAATAGCAAAGTTTATTTTTTAAATGTTTAGCTTGTTCGATTCTCGGGTCAGGCAAGGGAATTTAAAAAAATCATTGAATGCAGTTTTTTTCATTTTAAAAATAAAGAAATGTTTCTTATAAGTAAAATAATCAATCTTAAGGATTTAAAGTGGTTTTCCTACAGGGCCCACTGATTTCTTCCACTCAGTATAGATATAATATATAATATTTATAATTATCCTATAAATAATTTTATAGTAAATAATTTTCTCAATAATTCTGAAGAAACAAGGATTACAGGCACCTATACATTTACATAGTGGGCATCAAAATCGAAGAAAACTTAATCATATAGCTAATAAATAAAATAAAATTCACTTTCAGATCATTTAGAGGTACGGAAGTTTCGCAAATAAAAACATGAATTTCGCTTTTTTTATAAGGAAATTTCGCAACAATTTCGCATTTTTAAAGTACCTACAGTAATAACAATAAAAAGTATATTTTCGGAAGAAACACTATATTTATAATATTTAGTAAACGCTAACATAAGTAATATTTGCGTCACTTTGAGTGTCCCCAAAACCAAATCATATCAAAATCATCAACAGTTATTGTTTAATTCGCAAAAATACTGAACATTTCTATATTCGTATCCATCGCATTTATATCAAAATTTTCGCATAAATTCGCGTCTATTTCGTAAATACGAAAATTCCGTACCTCTCATCGTAATCATCATTTTGTCGGCGCAACTGATGCAGCTCCTTCCATCTGCCTCCCTGCAAAGCAGCCTCCTTTACTTCCCTATACAGGGTGGTGCAAAATTTTACCTCATTGAGGGGCAGCTACCGTTTCTTTTGTAGTTAGAGGGTTTTGTTCTTAGAAAACTATATGTTTATTTTGAAGAATTGCATTTTCGAAATTTTGAAAAAATGTTTTGTCAGCCTATAAAACGTAATTTGTCAAAAAAAACAAGTTGGTCTAATCGACTCTATTTTCCAACAGAATTACTACCAAAGTATCTTACCAAATCAAATGGTAAGTTTTCGTAAAAATTAATAATAATGTTTTCCATACAATCTATATGTATGTTATTCGTCATAACATTGAGTTCATGCATTCAATTCGATGCAAAGTGGTGATCGGTAGTATCATCATTCTCCCAACACATTGTGAAATATCAATTTGAAATAAGAACAGAGTATTTCCCGGCAAGTGCTCAAATTATAAATTGCATAAATAGACTGAATGTTGTGGCAAATGGCGCTTAGAAAAAAGTTCTAGATAGTAACAACAAAAGTTGTATGAAAACCGCATATCTGAAATGATGTAATTTTAATAGTAATAGTTATGCAAAACCACCACCGTCAATCCCACTGGTGACAACTGAAAAAATTGTTTAAAATTCTATTCACTTTGACGAACAAGCCTCCATTACTATTTTCAATTAAAATAAGGTTCTCGTCCATAATTTAAATATCAGACGATCTTAGTATCCAATCTCAAAGCAATTGCTGACAAAGATAAAATTTGATTTAATTTAAATTCCTTATTTGATAAAAACATTCTTTCACAAAGTTTACGTAGGCGTAAAATCTTAATTGAATTCTTTAGAAAAGTTGATTATTTTGTGCTTGAACGGAAACAGGAAGCTGTGACAGGCTGTCGATACTTCCGGCGGAAACTGCAGATAGCAGGTAAAGAGCGGAAAATATTACGTTTTCCAATAAAAAATTCTTGGTAAAGAAGTAATTGAAAAATTCAAAATGAGTACAGAGTGACTCGAAGCAGTTTAAGTTTCACTTCTTACCTGGAAGTAGGTTTGCAGTACACAGTGTAATGCAGCAGTCTCCCATTGGGCTGGTTAGGTCTCTTCCAGCTGACTAACAGTGTGTTTGATGACTGAGAGAGTAGCTTGATCTCTGCTGGCGCTTCAGGTACTATTAACAACATAGATACTGTAAATGACGCTATGTGTTTGGATTTCAGTGGATTGAAGATATTCATAAGAGTCCGTCCCCCTTAGCATGCTATTTTTATGCAGTTATTATTGTTAATATGTTAGTGTTAAATAAATATATCTTAAACCTGATGTTATTATTCTACTCTACAGTAAAGAAGACACCATATTCTCCTGATTGTGGGTCTCACTGAATCTCAAACATGACTATTTTCCCCAATACTTATTTAGATAACCATCTTTAAATCTAATTCAAATGTTGCTATATCTACATCCAAAAGTAAGTTTTTTCTATTCTTCCGTCGACAAATCAGTTATCCACGGTTACTGTACTAAGCCGGTAGAGTCAGTAGAAGAGGCCTTTCCAGATGTCTCTATACAGGCTGGAGAACAGCAAAAATACTGGTTTCAAGTCCTACTCTCTCCAGATTCTGACGAGGAGGCAAGCGGGTATATCATAGTCGCTAAATAGGGAAGCGGTATAAAAACGGGCATAATTAAGCATGGTGGAATTGCCACTCACAAACAGAATACAACAAAATTTAGTTTTGTTGACTTCATAGTGTCGTATACAAACTTACACAAAGATAACTTTATAAAAAACCGGTACAATTATCCATGGCGCAATTGCCCAACTCACAATGTGTAGTCTCAACAAAACTAGAAGACAAAGTAATTAAATTAAAGACGTAAGAATAATCGAAGTGTAACAGGATAATGAACTTACCGTCCTGTAGCGTAGAGCACACAATCGGGTAAGAGAATGGTCCAAGTCCGTAATTGGAGAAGCCAGCTACTTTGATAGTGTAGTTTGTGTACTTCAAGAGGCCTTGCAGCCTCAGCTCTGTGACTAGCGATGTGGAGTTAGACCATTGACGACCTTAGGACAAAAAATACAAAGCTTTATTTTCTTCAGAGAGTTCCAGATAGAAATTGTTTTCGATTCTTACAGCCAAAATCATGTTCTAGGGTTCCTTAGACTATATTAAAATAGGCATTTGAAACTACTAGTTAGGTATACCTACTATACTACCACTAGTGACCAACTTTTGTATTGGATACTTTTAAGATACCTGAAGATCATAGCTAGCTCATAAATGACCCACCTGATTTATAACCATCACTTATAACTCGTATTTACCAGTGATTGGAACAGATAAGGCTTATTTACCTAAAGTTCATGGAACATTGAAAAACTTTATAACAAATTTTTATCGGGGACCATATTTCCTCCGGTTTCAGATCATAATATATTCACTATAAAAAAAAATACTTTCATGAAATACTAGCCGAGCCTCTCGCATTTTCGTTTGCGTGTATACTTGTACTTTCTCGACAAAACTGTTCACGTTTAGATGTTTTCCAGCAGTAGATGAAATCAGACTGTGGATGATGATAATGAAGTAATATGTAAAGACTTTCATAAAAAAGTAATTTACAAATTATTTTATATTCAAGAATTTGTGTTTTTTTAGCCTGAAAGATATAGACACCAGTACTACGAAATCATAAAAAAACAGTTTTGTTTTGTTCTTATGATTTCGTAGCTCAAAAGGAAAAAGGAAACCTTATAAGACCACTTTGTTGTTTGTAAGTCGGTCGGTCTGCATGTTTGTCTATAAAGACACTTTTCTTAAAGAACGCATGGAGGTATTAAGATGAAATTAATATCAAATAATATCAAGCAGTGGACTGCTATAGGCTGATGATGATAATGATGAATATCAAATACTCTGGTCTGCGATCCCTTGAAGCTGTGTTAAAGTCAAACTTCTATCCTAACCAATCAATCACTAATTCAATCATAGACGGCCGTTTATGGGCTTGGTTCCACGCAATGCCAAATTTCTTCCCAAACAATGCCACGGAATATTTAAATAAAAATAATATAACGAAATTAGTTCCAACTAATGCCATGACAAGCAAGTACAGTCAGCAGTAATAACAACGTAAGATCGAAATAGAAATCCTAGAATGAGATAGTAAATGTGTGAGCGAAAACGGGTCTCGCTCGTTAATGTAAAATGTAAGTATTACAAAAAAGTTGCGTGGTCACCGCTTACCCCGATCGGCTAGCTAGACAGCACCTTACATAAGCGATGTATGCGTCGTCAGTTTGACACGGAAAGGGAGTCAAATACTAGAAAAAAAGCGCCAAACGGCTAAAAAAAAAAAAAAATAACAACAATTTTTATAAAGTAATGATATCCAAATTTTATAATTTATTATAATATAATTTTTGAATTTTTTGTTAAATACCCATGCGAAGCCAGGGCGGGTCGCTAGTACTGTATACTGTATAAGAGAATAAAGACAAAACAAATAAAAACAATCTTTTTTATTTTTTTTTGACAACTAATAAAAGGGTTGTGATTACAAATAACACATTAATTTTGAATTCCAAAATGAGAGAAATAATTTTATTCTTTAGTTCCTAATATTTTTCTGAGCCGCTCGACCAAACAGTACAATAACACTAGTTTTATAAATATTTTTTTGTAATTGTAAGTAAATGATGTAAATTGGCGGAGACAGTGTAAAGTAGAGCTAACATAAATATTTCATAATATTTTCAGATAACCGGAAAATTCTTTTGAAAGACAATCGCCGGCATTCGCTTCCATAGTTTTTTTTCAGCAATAACATTTTTTTCATTTAATTTAAAGTTTGATTGATTGTTGTAATATTTAAAAAAAAATATAGTTTGTAGGTAAGTGTTTTCTGAAATTTTAATAACAAATTTCGGTTGCAAGTTCTTTTGATATCCCTGCTTTTCAAAGTAGGTTACGTACATACATGGATAGGTAAACAAGAAATGTTGTGTTAGGTTTTTAGCGCTAACTGTACCTGCCGAAACATTCACTGGGAAGGTAATAACATATTATTAGTCGATTTAAAATGTCGTGGCACTGCTTGAGACAAACTGTATGAAGTTTTAAATTCAGAGAACAATGGATGTTGCATTACTGGAACTAAGCCCGGTTATGCAGCATGTTTTGAGTTGACACGCCAGGGAATCAAAACCTACCTATACTTTCCGTTGACCTAGAATCATTAAATTAGGCAAGAGCAATGTCAAAAAGCACAAATAAAGGGAAAATCCAAAAAAAACATACCCACAAGTTTGTATGGAACCCTCGGTGCGCGAGTCCTACTCATATTTGGCCGGTTTTTTTATATTGTTAAAAAAAAGAGTCGTCTAGACAAAATCCGATCGAGGTTTTTCATTTCGACTACAAAATATAAGAAAATAAGGCTACTATTTCAACAATCCCAGGACGGCCTTCAGTAAAAAAACTGCAAAATTTCCCACCAAATTAATTGGTCAAATTACTTTCCCTACCCAAACCACGACAATTACTTAGCCTCCAAACTTTGTAGAAGCCTTATGTACTTAGTCCTAACTAAAGATAAGTTTAACCATTGTCAACCTTCGACGAGGTCTATTGTCAGCCTTAGTACATTTGCATAACAGTAATATTACAAGTTTCATCAAAGGCATCCAAGTTGAGGGTATCTTGAGAACTTGGGTATATTAGCAACTTTGTAGTTCATGATTGGTCGGGTAATTTGAACTGTGTTTGAAAACTTTTTTGCACTTTTGCAAGCGGCTTCACTGGCGTGGTACCAGATAAAAAGTAAATTTTAATGTTAATCCAATTCATTAACTATCTAATACTTAGGTATATTCCTTTCATGCAAATCCGTTCAGCAGTTATGGAGTCGAGTGGCAGCAAACATACTCTCACACATAAAATTTCGCATTAATAATAGCTTCTACATAAAAATACAGTTAAATTGAGAATATCCTTCTTTTGCCGTGGTACTTTCTATCTACCCATTAGAAACAGGTTCAAATTAGAGGTTTTTTAGTAGTAGTAGAGCTCTTTCAGAAGAGCTTATCCGGGGAAGTACCTACTACCACCATACCTATTTTTGTCGCATTGCTGTGTTTTGGTTTGAAGAGTGTGGACCCGGCGAGATTACAGGTACTAGTGGTCACCTTCATGTCACGAATTGATGCACGAAGAGCTTGGTATCGTAGGATACGTTATAAGCATGTGTGACCTATGATGCAATGCTTTGTTACAGGTAATAGTAATCACCTAACTGGGTGGGATATGGAAGCTCGTGGCTTTGCTTACTTCGGTGTTCTTCATCTCAGAAAAGCAATACTCCAGTTAATACATGAATATTAACCAATGTCAATTGTCATTGACCGTTTAATGGTATTTAGATCCAAGCACTTCTGTGTCTCAAAAGGCACGTCAAATATTGTCCTGGATTTTTAGGTCGCCAGCCATGTTGGAGACATTTGAGCGATCTTAAAACTCCGACACCACAATAGCCGATAGCCAATAATTGGCTATTATAAAGAATAAGGTATAGACCCACCTTCATTTTAAAACAATGTACCTATCGTAAGTATCCAAATGCATAAGAGATTTTTACTTTACACTTTGAATCGTCCATTTTTTTTTATTTGTACCAATTCGTTATGCGACCAAACAGAGAAGAATTAATAAGAAACTCTGCTTGCCTTATATTTTTAACTTCTTTCTTACGAAAAACTACAAAATTCAAAAAGTCCTGAAAACAATGGTGTAGGAATAGGGTAGAATAGTTTTGCACATGGCAACTGTTCAAAATGGAAGCACATAGATAAATACATGCTACCTACTAACTTAAGTTGAACCAAACGATAAATGTACTGTTGCTTATAGATGTAATGTAGCTTACCCTGAGCAGCATATAAGACGGTGTAGCCAATCAGGGCGCCAGCCTGCTTGTGTGGTGGTATGGGTTGCCAACTCACTCGCAGCGCTGTCGAAGTGACAGCTCCACATTCCACCGACGTTGGACCTTCTTCTGGGGCTATAAAAAAGTTTTTTTTAATAATAGAACAAACTTATATGGCCAAAAAATCATTTTTCAGTACATGCCTACAATTTTCAACTTCAGCTAGCATTTAAAATTGGTAGCAAACGCAGAGCCGCGAGCTGCAAAGTGAAATGAAGTGAATGAAGTGAAGCTTTTGTTATTTTTCATCTATCTACATAAATAAAATCAATGTTCGTATGTTTGTTTTCCATGCGTCAAAAAAAATTGGTCACATTGTAAACGAAGTTCAGGTTTACGGGCAGGTCAGCTAGTACCGATATAATAAATATACTTGACATCTCACATACGTTCAACTAATCCGAAACTAGGCAGAACCTGTACTTTGGGTACCAGAGACTGATAAACATACTTTTTTACCAATTTGTTTATCAGTCTCTCTCAAAAATACTTGTAAAACACTCAGACACAGAACAAACATCTATGTCCCTATTTTAACCACACATAATTACATTTTTTTTCTGGACGGGGATTTAAACAGCGTAGAAGGCAGAGCTACTACCGACTTAGTTATGAGGCCAGTTTCATGGACGGACATTCCCAAATGTTCATATTACACACAAATATCTTTGTGACCCAATACTAGAAGCCTCTAAGGCGCTCCGCCGACTAAGCGACTTTGATCTCCTAGTTGCAGTTACAGGCAACTCTTTTCATTATAATTTTAAGATAGATACTGCGCCGATGTAGCATCATTAGCAACTCTAGTTCGTAAAGGCAGTTGCGTCAACTAAAGTTGCCATCTGCGGATCGCCTAAGAGTACTCAAAGAGTACAAGCAAATAAATTGTAAATATGGATTACATTTTAAACAGAAGAATTAGGAAGAACACTGCTTGTTCTATCCGCCTCCCCCCCACCTCTAACTATTTGGCCTACGCCTACTATTTATAACAAATTTCTGCCCATTTTCAGTTTTCAGACGATAAAACCAATAAGCAAACAAAATTTTGAACTCACTCAATTTCAGTATTATTTTACCGAGAAATTAAAGGAAAATCGAGTAAAAATTGGCAGTTCATATTGGAAAATTCAATTTTCTTGTCTCTGAGTCTCATTTCGAATATTAGGTCCTCTGTTACCGAAGGAATATTGTAATTTTCTTAAAAATGGGATTTGAACCTTTTCTATTTAATTGGATAAATATTTGATGGAAATCAGATGTTTTATGTAAATTAAATTATGCTGTTTTATTCTTGGCACTCGGAAAATACATTTAAGGCATAAGTGGAAGAAGGCTAATCCTATCAAGGAAATTGAAACATCCACAAAGCAGTTACGTTCCATATGAATGCTGTTTACGCAGCTGTGACGCGCCGACAGGCTGCACTCGAACTCCGCAACCCACTTGCGTACGCGGCCGGCTGCTCTCGGTTGCTCGCGGTTGCTTGCGGATGCTCGCCGCTACTGTTTCGGCTCGACGTGTCCGTCGGTCTCCATCAGATTTTAATCGTCACGCGGAAGTGAATTTGTTGGTTGAGAAAATCAAAACATAGATTTGTGGAATGTACGAGTGAGGGAGAAATAAACTGGCGACAGCGATCCTAGTTCTAATACAAATTCGCATTGCACTTTACTAAACAATGATTGAAATTAAAAAATAAATATTTCAAAATTACAAAATAAACTAGCTATTATTGGATAAAGGTTTCTTTTCTGTGGAATGTAGGTACTCACCGCCTTCTCTAGTATCTTGAAACAGAGGGACGGAGTAGGGTCCTGTCCCCGCACTGTTAAACGCTGCCACAGATACTGCATACCTAAGGAAAACACACCAATTTTATATACCAAAATAATATCAGTCGAGAATGACGAGACGGTAGAGCTAGATATCGGGCATGTTAAAATGTATAAATTAAGTTTTAAATATAGCTTTCAAAGATGTTGCAAGCCAAGCGGCATTTTTAATTAAACACTTACCGAGTTTAGAACAAGGAAAAAATTGTTCAAAAAGTTGTTTGTTCTTTGAGTATTTCAATGTACATACTGGAAAAGTAACTACTCTGTCATGATTACAAAACTAAATAGGATTCAAAATGTACATCAAAATTAATTTAATCAAGAAAGCTTATGATTCTATACGAGACTATTATTAACTACTAGCTTCCGCCCGCAACTTCGCTCGCGTGGTACCGCGGAAAAAAGTAGCCTATATGTTAATCCAGCTCACAAACACACATATTCCAGGTTTCATCCAAATGCGTTCAGTAGTTTTTGCGTGAAAGAGTGACAAACATTCATCCATTCATCCATATTCACAAACTTTCGCATTTATAATATTACAGTATGAAGTAGGATAAAATCGCGTGACCTCATTTCCCTCTGCCCCTTTGCTGTCGAGGCAAATAGGTATTTGCATGTCTGCACGATCATATAATAATTAGATATATATTTATTTAGATTAATCGAACAGCTGTTCAGTCAATTCAAAATTATCCTAGTGTTCGAACTGAATAAATGCCTTTTGAATTTTTGACCAACTCAAACTACAAGTGTTTGCCGAATGGCCGTTCCCTATACCTTATCCAATGACGCTTTGTTTTCCCTTGAACAACTATGAAATTGTTGTCAGTTTTTCAAGGAAAAACGACGCGTCATCAGTTACGGTATATAATAAGAATCAGCCATATGAAGCCATATGAATAAACGTGTATGGAAACAAAACCCCTTGATGATTGATGGATTTTAATACGATCCTAACATTTACCATGTACCTCAATTTGATTCTATGTAATTAGTTATATCTAGTCCGTGAATTACTTTTCAATTTAATCATGGAAACAGAGAAACAAGTATACAAAAATTTTAAGCACCGTAAATCATAATTACGAAAGCAACAACGGGTCAAATAAAATTGTGATTTATTTCTGTTTCCTCTTAATTTTAACATGGCTGCCAGTTATTTATTTTTAATCCCAAAAAGGCAGACACTTTGTAGAATTGTGAGTATTGTGAATATGTTTTTTGAATAAGTTTCATATAGGGCACGAGGTTAAAGCGTACGCTGTGTGCCGAGGACACATCCAAAAAAACATAAATATCAGATAGAGCAGTCAGGGGTGAATTAAAATAAAATTTAGACAGGAATTTATATATTTCATCAAGCACTCGCTCTTTCAACAACTTGTAAATATGGGTAGGAAACCATTATTACGAGTTCGGGCAGTTCGGGTTAGTCCTCAATTTTAACTCTTATATCGGGTATCTTGGTTGATTTTTACCTGACACCTTTTAGAAGTCCAGCCACGATGGTTTCCTGCTTCGAGTATAAAGATGCAGTTTTGATGGTCTTGTCGCTGGTTTCTTCAGCGTCTGTTGAAACATATTGAGATTGTAAGATTTTTATGTATCCCAAAAGTTTCGACTCAGGCATGGGCAGTTGTTTTAGCGCGTCCTGGTATTTAGGGGAATGTTGCGGGTTTAAATCCCGCCTGAGTCGAAGTTTTTGGGATACATCAAATCTTAGACTTTCTCTAAGTGTGGACTAACACTTAAAATAGAAAAAATATTGAGAGTGGTCGGCTGAGATTTATTAGACCATTGCCTTTTCTGCTTTCTGCTGATTATAACCCGAGACCTGTAACTCTGTATTTTGTCCTAGGCTGGAGCTTACCTGCTCCACAGTTCGTTACGAGCTTTCTATTCAATATATTACTATAATCGCAATTTGCGTTTAAAACACATTATCATTAGGTAAAATTTACAAAGTTTAAAGTTTGTTTTTTAAAATGTTTACAATCAATATTATAATAAAGAAGAGTTTCCTTAATTTCGCACCACAGTTCGACAAATTACGGTGGTAACATTAAATAAAAAGAATTTAAATCATTATTAAAAGAAAGATAACCAACCTTTAATACCATTCAGCTGTGGAACAGCCCGCAGTCTGTAGCCAATGATAAGGCCATTATGGGTATCAGCTGGTGGTGGTAACCACCTAACCCTCAGCTCTCCAGGAGAATCTGTCTGTTCTAGCTGAATGCCAAGAGGTGGTGATGATGGAGCTACAGAAACAAAACAAACATTGCCTGATAATTATGGAAATATAAACCTGTAAGCAATTAAGATGGATGCGACGAGCTCAGGACAGGGCGCAATGGTGGCTATGTCCAGCAGTAGACTGCTATAGGCCGATGATGATGATGAAGTAATTATTATAATTTGTAGAAAAAAAATATATATATTGAAAGTGTTTTCAATACTGCAACCGCTATCAAGGATTTTTTTTAGAGAAAGTAATAGTAGCTTTTAAACAGTGTAGTGTAAATTACTAAATGAAAAAACCTGAAGAAGTTTTTCCATCTACTGATGAATAAACTAAGTAATAGTGGACAAAATTTTTATATAGTTTTTTTACGATTTAGTGTTTAATTATAGTGAGTTTTCTTTCTTATTTTGGATAATAATAATTCTTGATTATTTTGGATAGTATATTATTGAATTAATTCAAATTTTGTTTAATTTCACTCTGGATTATACACGTATTTTACTATTGTACATTATGATAAATTTATTTCTAAGAATGTAATACCACATTTACAGTGAATAAAATGATTTCAGCGAACATGCCTTCTCCCACATTCTGGTACCTACCTACGTAAAAATTTAGAGTTCAAAGCACCTACCTTCTTCAGTAGTACTAAATCTCACAGGTGTAGAATAATGGCTCAAATCCGCCAGGTTCCCTCCAGCAACTCTTGCTGTATAGCTGGTAGCCGGCTGCAGATCTTCAATCTCTACTGTATGGCGAATTTCTTGAGATCTGCGAAAAAATTTCTATTTTATAATCACTGCATTAATTCTATCATTTTTGTAAATACTAAATCGAATCAGCCCTAGTATACAGCCCTGAGGTAAACCATAACTCTATGATTTGACATTATATGGTTCTTGTTGTATATTTATGTATCTGATAGTTGTATATATACGTATCTGGAACCTTTTGGCGAATATTTTCATGTAATGTGACTTAAATGGACTAACCATTTAAGTCACATTACATTTGCTCTAGTCAACGCATAAAATGGTAAGCACATAATAAACTTGTATGACGTTTTTAAGTCCAACGAAAAGTCATATAATTTTATGATGCCTGTAAAATATGGATACTGAACATTTTTCTACGTTGAATTCTGTTGTGTTACACAATGTAATAGAGGGCATACTTTATAACAACAACATGTTTTGAGTACCTGTCTAGGATTTTAAAACATGGGTCTTTGTTATCATAATGTAGTAGGTATATTTAAAACTCCGTAAAGTTGAGAGTTTTAGAGTTGGTTATTAGCTTAAAATGATATAGAATAAAACATTATCTATATCTGAATATATAAAAAAAACTGTAATAAAGCTGACCGACTGACTAATGATACTCGGACGGCTTTAACCTTAAGTTCTAAAAGGAGGGTATGTTCGTTGCAAAGTGTGAGGGGTAATTCAGCAAAAACGGGAAAAAACCTCATACAAATCAGTCAAAAGATAAACGATGCTTAAATTATTGCTCTTACTGTTGGATGATGACAACAGTGACAGAGCTAACTATAAGCAATGGTTCACTTTGAATAGCTTTTATAAGTGTGAAAGTTATAGACTTTGAAACCATTGATCAGATTGAGATGAAACTTTGGTAGGGTATTCTAGGGACACCCGAAAAGGTCCTGGCCCAAAAATCTATATAAATAAAAATCTATGTTTGTATTTCAATCCTCCTTGCGTTCCAAAACCATTGGTCACATTGTTATGAAACTTTAGTAGGGTGTTTTGTGGCCTCCCGCGAGGGTTCATTGCCCAAAAATCTATGTTTGTAAGTTTGCCCTCTATGCGTTCCGAAACCTTTGATCAGATTGTGATAGTTATGTATATATACATAAACTTATGTCTCGTATAAAATTACCTGGTTACATTAACAGTTCTAGCGCTGCTCCAGGAAATTCTTTGGCTAGTCGTGATCTGAAGGCTGTAGTACTGAGCGAGGGACCTTGCCATGTCTCGCCATGATAGCTTCACCGAGCGACTCTTGAGGGAGTCTATCGATAAGTCTGAAGGTGGTAACGGTGGTTCTATAAGAAAAAGATATGATATTTTTATTTGTTATCAAATTTAAAATAAATAAATATTATTATAGTGACATGTGTATATAATATTTTTTTCACTACTCTATTGTATAATTTGGTCTTACCTGTTATACATACTATATGTAGTTTAAATATATAAAACACTTTATTAAATCTTACGATTTAAGTTAGTTACTTACCTACTTTGGGAGAAGTTTTGCTGTTGGGAAATATAGTCGATTGAGACCAACTTGTTTTTTTTTTGACAAATGTCATTTTCTAGGCTGACTGTACCTTTTTTCAAAAATCCCAAAATGCAATTGGTTTTACTTATAAAATAGACCTATAGTTTCCTCGGAACAAAATCCTTCTAAGTACAAAAGAAAAGGTAGCTGCTCTCAATGAGGGAAAATTTTGTCCCATCCTGTATACCTTTTTTGTAAATCTAAATACCATAGAAAACACCCACACCCAAGATAAATATTTGCAGATTAAACATTAGACTCGTAGCGGGAATCCAACCCACAACGTACGTAGTAAGTATCTCTGTATTCTGTGGTAGTAGTAGAGTTCTTTGTGGAGGGCTCGTCCGGGGAAGTACTGCCACCATGCCTATTTCTGCCGTGAAGCACCATGTGCTGTGCTTCGGTGTGAAAGGTGTGGGTGCCGGTGAAATTACAGGCACAAGAGGCTTATCATCTAGCCTTAAGTTGATGGACGCAGGGCGTTGCATCGTAAAGCACGTTCCAAAAAAACGTGATCTATGATGCAATGCTTTGTGATAGGTAATGATTACCACTCAACATCAGTTGGGCCATGTGCTTATTCCATCTTCAAGTATCATAAAAAAAGTGGGCCTCAGGTCTCAGGTGGGCCTTCCACTACGCCACAGAAGACGTCAAAATTTCTAAGTAGCAGATTCATAAAACTCACCAAGTATAGTAAGTTGAACACTATACACATCAGCTCCAAATGGGTTTCCAGCCCTGCACTGGTACAAGGCTCCATCACTGGTCTCCGTTTGCATGAGCTCCAGGATATTCGTCATGCCATCTTCAGCCTTCATCTCCGAGATTTTGACCCTGAGAATAAGTACCTTATTAGAAACCTGATAAATGCCGGCGCAAGAGTGGGTTTGCAATTTGTTGAACTCATCAGAGAAGAGAGTTAGCGGAACAGCGCTAAATATGTGTCTTAGTAAACATCTACAATCTCTGTTAAATTTTTAGCAGTCAAAGCCTGAAAGAAAGAAACTAGTACAAACCCTAAGAAGAAAATATGCTACAAACCTTTGGGTCAACGGATTGATAGGTTTTCCATTTCTAGTCCACATTATCCTAATAGGGTCGTCTCCTTTTGCTTGGCACTCTATAGTTACTCGCTGTCCTAATTTAGCTGTTATGTTTCTTGAAACAATTTCAAAAGTAACGGGTTCTGGAAAAAAATGTTTTTGAAGACATTTTGTAAAATAAAACCGTATTTTTAAAAGAGATACCAAATGGGAAATCTAATAAACCTTCTAAAGCAAGTACATTTAGTCATTTCGGATCAGGGGTTTTGGAAGCAAAATGTTCTTGGGTGTACATCGACTGTAAAATAAAATGCTCTGAGAGCAAAACGTCCATAATTTAAAATAACTGTAGTTTTCAGAGCACAAAATCCTTATTACAGAATATGTAATTTTAAATATACCTATGCCAGAGATTTTTAAATCCGGTCTGCCTAAATCCTTTTTTGAGAATTTGTGATACTGACACCCAAGAACGTTTAGCTTCCAAAACCTCCTGATCCGAAATGGATTTAGTACTCAACTCACAACAGAAGTTAGGCTCAGCAATCGAATCGACCAATCCTAGTACAATCCGACCTTAAAATAGGAACTTTGGCGCTACTTGCATTGCAGCCGACTTCAGAATGACAAAGATTCGTTGTGAGTAGTATATTTCGTAAAAATTTCATAGAGTAGGTACAAATTCCAGTCTAGACTAGGCGCAATGATGCGTGTACGTACAGTGTACACCAATGCGCGACCGTCCATCCGGTCTAATAAGGAATGGAAACAGCTTTGTAAGTTATATCTGAGCGCTTCCATGCGTCAATATACATAGTCCTGGATTTTCTAAACATCAAGGCATGTGTAATCGGGCTTAAAAAACTTTGACAATATTCATAGTATAGAGACTAGCTCTTTTATCGGAGTGGCCACCTTTAACGACTGAAAAAGTGAAATTATACCATGCCTTCCGAACTACGAAAGCACTCAAATCCTTCCAAATATGGGCCAGGCTCAGTGATGCTTAGCTAAAATATCAGGAATATTTCGACCTGACGTATAGTAATCGTAACGTATCGTAAGTGTAACGAAAAATTAGATTAAAATTAAGTATTACTTTAAATCTACACTTTCTCACTGGTCAATTTTTTTTTTTAGGTTTTACATCTTTAATGCGTTTTTAAAACTACACTGGAGCGGGAAAGGCGGGTGCTTGCTTCATGATACAGCTAGCCAGGTCTTGTGGGCTAGTTTGTTGCCCAACAAATCTTCGTGCAGTAGGTGTATAATGCTGCCCGCATGGGCCGCAGCATGGTCCGCACGACCCGCAACACAATTTTCAGCAAACTTAATATTTATTTGATTTTACGTTTACGTTACGAATAGCTTTTAGGTTACCTAGTCCTTTTAGGTAACCTACTAGTCTCCGTTATCTCCATTGCTAAGAAAACCAAATTAAGTTATAACACATGTACGTCAACCCAGCTGATAAGAATAGATAAAGAAACTTACTATTAACAGAGATCCCTACAGTTTTACTCAATGCTTCTCCAACACCGTTTTCCACATGACACGTGTAAAGGCCGGCGTCGGTCAAAGCAACGGCATCAAACATAAGCGAGCCATTGGACAAGCTTAGAACACCTCCACCGGCTATTTCAAGGACGGGTCGCCAGGTTTCTGATACCACTAAAAAGAAAGAGAAGTTTAACATTCAACATAGTAGTCCAGTAAGTACAATACGTAATGAGTATATCCGACATAGAACTAAAGTTGCTGACATAGCTCAGAGAATTAGCAAGCTGAAGTAGCAGTGTAATCAGCCAAATCTAATATAGGATTAATCGGCAGTGATGCCGATGAGCCGTAAACAGTTGGGGTAAACGAGTTCGTGAGTGGAGGCCGAGGCTCGGCAAACGTAGTGTAGGAAGCCTTCCGGCCAGGTGGAGTGGATACATCCAGCTGAAGAAAGAGCGCAATGGCGCTCATTAGGGGAGCCCTATGTCCAGCAGTGGACTGCTATAGGCTGATGATGATGATGATCTATCTAATCAGTGCAAGTGAATCATTATATTGCCTATATACAGCTAGCGGAACGGATTAATACGTTTGACTTTGAATGCGTAGAACACATTTTATGAATTTTGTATTGACTGTTTGGTTTACTTATTCTACGCAGTATCGCCACAATTTTAGCTCCGGCCTCTTAAATCGTAACCTCGTAACCTGTACTAAGGGTTGTCGAATGACATTGCACAAAATTGTATCAATCCCACACGTCCGCTCGCTTCGAACGCTGCATGTAGAGTGAGTCGATTTGGGTCACTATCATCATCATCATAATCATCATCAACTATTGTGATTCCAGCTCAGCTAAAACTAGTATAGGATTGATGTTGAGCGAGGAGATTGAAGTCTTATTAATCATCATAATCAATAACAATAGCAACAACAACCTATAGAAATCCACTGCTAAATATAGGTCTCCCCTAAGGATTCCACGAAAAATGGTCTTCGGAGCACTCTATCCATCGATTACCTGCAATCTTGACATTGTGTCGTTACTTTTCGTCTCACCATCATAATCGGGTATGAAAACTCACTGATCTGACCGCTATACGCTAAATGTGTTACACACTATTTATCTCTATAACTAGCTAAAAGTAATTTCGTCTCGTATTATCTCCACCTACAAGAAAGAGACAGCTCCTTTAAGTTTAAAGATAAGTTTAGTGACAATCTTTCAGAATCACTAACATTATCTAGTCTACACTTAGTTACTTTAGCTCACTTCTTTTTCATCGAAGAGTTTCAAAGTTGAGCTATCGACTAGCGTGCTTACAATTCGGTCTGACCGCGTCATAACCCTATTCTAGAATGAATTTAGACCCACAAAATCTCACCATCTTTCTTCAACCAGTGTGTCTGCGGTTGCGGGTAGCCGTTAGCGCTGCATGCAATATGGCCACTCCTCCCCAGTAAAAGAGATGTGTTTTGCGGTTCTTCGTTCCATTTAGGAGCAACTGAAATAATGGCTTATTTATATTACATGCTTATATGTTTTTAGTCGGCATCTTATTAATTAAGTCATTGTTTTTGTTGATGCCGGGAGCCAGATCCATGTTTGTTAGTATGCATTGTGTATCACGGACAGAGGGCCTAGTACGAGTTGCACAATTCGAAAACTTTTATAGTATACTATATCGAGCTCAATTTTAAAGTATCTTTTTCGTAAATTACCCGTTTTGACTGATAATTATTGCAATCTGCAAGAAGATTTCATAACCTACGTTGTTCGATCAGTTTCTACTTATAAGTAGTTACGTAATATCCGAAACACGTACATTAAAATTGAGCTCCATATGGTAAACCAAGAAAATTTTCAAATTGTGTAACTCGTACTAGGGATACTGTAAAGTTGGCTTGGACTCCGAAGATGTAGGTTGTAACCCCAGGAAGATGTAGGTACACGATGCCTACATCGTTACAAAAGCGGCGGAGGTTAAAAGAAAAGAAAATAAAGAGACAAAATACCTTTGATATAGAGGTTGACAGTTCGGTTGACCTTCGCCACGTGGTTAGCAGCGACACAGGTGTACGTCCCACAATGATCCAACGACACGTTCTTGATGATCAGCACACTAAAAACTTCCAAACTCCTTTCGACTATCTGTAAAGAAAAATGATTGGCAGGTTCTTCTACTTATACAGCAGCATACGCTAAGTGGCGACCTTTTCGTATCACTATTTTTAACACTACGTGGGCGACTGCGAAGCGATCCGACGCGATAACACGCGAATTCAACGCGATGCGAAGCGACGCGGTAACTCTGCCCTGCGTGCACGCGAATCGAACTACATCATCACCGCCCTGCACCCGCCGCCATTGCGTTCGCGTCAATTCGCGCCGCCTCGCTTTGAAACTTGCGCGCGTTTGGTCACGTAGGACACTTCAATAGTTATCAACTGTTTGTTTTTTCCGCGCCGAACCACGCCGCTTCGCGTTCGCGTCCAGATTGCTCAAGTAGGACGCCGCGTTAGCCTTCCGACTCGCGGAAGTGCTCAGATATAAATGCCACTAAACTATTTCATCCATCAAAAAATCAATTAGTGAAATGTAAAGATGTGAATTGACAATACTCATGTGAAATGGGAAGATGTCTGTATGTATCAATATTTGTTTCTTATTCACGCGAAAACTATTATACGGATTGAGTTGAAATTTTGCAGTTTTAGACCAGGAATAACATTAGCTAAGCTTCTATTTATCATAGTACAAGTACGCTGCCGCGGGTGGCAGTTAGTCGCTTATAGTTCCGGATTTGCCATGACACAATAGAAAAAAACGAAGCTAAGGTTCGAATTTAGGTTTGGTGGCCTTGATAATCAATCACCATCTGGATGAGTGACCTTAAGAGGCAGTAGAGCTGGTCCCTGGACCCGTATTTTTCAGTCGTCTAGCTATGTCAGAGGCTTACGGGTGTCCAAAAACTCCCACACTTGAGTTGCTCACTAGGCCATACGAAGAAAGACAAGAGGTGAAATCCTAGCGGCTATTAAGGACTGCGGATATTATGTATTTTTTCTTAAAGAAAAGGACTTTATTCAAGAAGTGGATATCAGAAACTCCCTTTTACATGAACTTAAATTCTTTAACCACTTAAATTCAAGTGTGCCTCTATGTTTTAACGACAAATTCTTGTTTAAAGCACACTTGATATTTTCAGTGAAAAGCTTCCTTCAACTATTTAAAATGTAAAGCAATTCCAGTTACAAAGTTAAGACGTGCTTGACACGGAGCCAGTAGCTGGTTTACAGTACTGGCTAGGTAGCACTAGTTAAACAGCACTGGATATACATTAAACAACGCTGATGAGAAATGAAAGTATTTTAATATCAAGAAAGACGCAATACCTCCAAGGTCTGAAATTAAAGTCACAAAAGTTCATAGATCATTTACACGGTGCAAGTTACTGAATAGCAAGTTGCTTATAAAAGGCGTACCTATCTCGTCTTAAAATAAAATATTTTATAATAATTGTAACAGAAGATCAAAATTTAATTGAAGTTAAAATATCATTATGAACTTTGTGTGTGAATAATTTATTTAACCAAACTACACTAGTACCGAAGTAAGGAAAACAAGTGCATGTAGTATTTTGTTCTAAAAATAACAACAAGCTTTTAGCCAGACCATTGGAATCGACAGTTAACTTGCACAGTTCAAATCATCCTTTAGTATTCGAGGCACGTTTATAAAAGGGGACTCGAAAGCGTTTGTTGCAGTATTTACTCGTGAAAACAATATTGTACACGGACTAAATTGGTATTGAGTGCTTTTTATCACTTTAAAATATTATTGTTTAGTCTGAAAATTAACATTGGAAACTGTAATGTTAAATATCAATAAACATTAATTTGAACTCAATTTGATGTTCAAATAGACAGATAGATTCTTTATAGATTTTACATTGGGGCTGATAGGTATCGCTTAGATTTTTAATAAAATTTTCTCTATAAAAATAACATAAGATGATCTTAAACAGTATCAACTAGTCAGTCATAACTGACTCAGAACATTCATTATAAGCCCAATAAAACAAAACTAGGAAGACACTCTCCAGCTCACTAGCTCACTCGCTCAGTGTAATCGGATCTCAAGCATTCGAGGCACGTAGAAAGGGATT
Organism: Horisme vitalbata; assembly: GCA_951804965.1. Lineage (NCBI taxonomy): Eukaryota > Metazoa > Arthropoda > Insecta > Lepidoptera > Geometridae > Horisme > Horisme vitalbata. The sequence goes on along the minus strand of OX638089.1, from coordinate 34,935,296 downwards.
CTTAGGAAATTAATTCAGCAAACAATTTCCTTCATTAGGATGTATTAAATAAGGGCTTTTGTTTACCCTCTTGTTGGCTGGGAAATGTTGGTGGTGATTCAAGATATTTTAACATTGACACTGTTTTTTTTCGGATTTAGGGTACATTTTACATTTGGTTGACCAGAAATAATCTCATATTAAGATTTTGTCAAGTCTAATTAAAGTTCCTTAGTCTTTCGGTTTTTAATAAAACCATCGTAACATAATATCGACTCGCTTTGTATGAAAATACTAGCTGACCCGCCCGCAACTTCGTGTGCGTGTATATGTTTTCTGTGTACGTTATGTACTTTTACGATAAATGTTTACCGGACATGCTAAATTTTACACGGAACCCTAAATACATATGGAATTAAATGTACCAACTATACGTTACTTACCTACCCGTAAAGTAAATACATAAAAATTCATCATACCTTAAATTTTTTAACGTAGTTTAATTAAAGTTCGTTTGTCTTTCGGTTTTTAATAAAAGAATCGTAACATAATTTTGACTCGCTTTGTATGAAAATATTGAATAAACGAATGAACACTTTAAACAAACCTAAATAAGCAAAACACAATGTCATTTAAAAACAGTACATAGGTGGCTTTACATGTAGCGATGATAGCTAGGCGCTTGGGCCATGATTTAGCAAATGACTTTGCATACAAAAATATTATGAAACTTAGCTATGCTCGGAGTTTCTCTAAAGTGTAGAATCCGCAACGAAACGATCCGACATAGAACTAAAGTTGTCAACATAGCTCAGAGAGCAAGTGGACTGGCCATATCTGTCGGAGCACCGTCAAACGATAGGGTACACGAGTTTTTAGTGGAGACCGTGACTTGGCAAACGTAGCTTTGGACGCCCTCCTGCCAGTTGGAGTGACGAACTGCGAAAAGCTGCTGGTAGAACCTGAATGCGTCAAGCTGAGGACAGGACGTAATACCGCTCAAAAGGGAAGGCCTATGTCCAGCATTGAGCTATAGGCTGATTATGATCCAACTTCGGAATGCAAAACACGAGCCGTCCACCTCGAAATTCAAATAAACTTTAGAATTGTCGACATAACAAGTGTTCGTTTTTTGCTACTGAATTTATAGCGATTCCAACACGAGAAATATCGAAAAAAATATATCGGAAAATGAATAAATTCAATGCCATTGGGCGGCTTCGTATATCAAATTCAATACGACCTAGAACGGAGCCCTTTACAACTCTTTTGATTGATAAATGGAGTGGTATTGGAAACGATTGAAATATAATCTCGTTACGAAACCATAGAATCTCGAATATAATCTCGTGAAGTCAATAATTTTAAATGAATCTGGTCTCCCGCGATACAGGCATGCCTCGTGCTACTGGGGGGACCATCACTCTATCTGTAAAATCTATACAAGGCTTTTTGGTAAAGAAACTACATATTTGTATTGTATTGAAACTCTCGTGATTTGGCTTACTACGGTGTTCTAAGGAGATAATCTTAGCATCACTCCACCCGGCTATAATTTGGATGGGTGACCGTTTAGTGGCATTTAGATCAGCAGCGCTTCCATGCTTCGGAAGGCTATGTCGTAAGCTTTTGGGCGGCCTAAAATTCAAACACATGTTTATGATTCTGTCTCTGTTAGCCTCTAGCTCATACGGAAAGAAGAAGAATAATAATGAATGTCTGTGTGAAATAAGAACCGTTGTAGTGGGGCGCTGCTTTGACAGATTGTAATTTTTCAACATGTATGAAACCTCATGTGCCTGTATTTTAGCGGTACCCACACCCTTTAAATCGAAACACAGTAATGCTGCTTCACGGCAGAAATAAGCATGGTGGCAAAACACAAAGCTCCACTTCTGCTACAATCGATTCATAAAAGCCAATAATCTTTAAGCTAGTCTAGTCGCCTAGTCACTACTTGGATGGGTGACCGTTTAGTGGCAATTAGATCTGAGCACTTCTGTGCTTCGGAAGGTACTTTAAGATGTTGGTCCCGGCTTCGGTCGGAGGCCTTCGGGCGGCCTAACAACTCCGACATCAGAGTTGGCCACTACCTCATACGAAGAAGAAAAAGAAGAATCTTTAAGCTATTTATGTGAAACTGTATACAAAACCTCCTGAACAGGATACTTTGTTTTATCAATGAAAAGTCGATGAACAACCTTATTTAAACAATAACAATCGTACACTTACAAAAAAATAAAAAAATTGATACATTATTCGTTAAAAAACCTGTGTTAGAATGGTCCCATCTTTTCTCTGTGGTCTTAAGGAAGGGAACACTTGAATTTGGTGTTAAATATTAGTAGTGCATAGTATTAGTATAAGTTTGCACTTACCTTCAAATTGTTCGGTATCTTCTTCCCATCTTTCAACCACGAATAGTACACCGGTGAATCCCCACTTTTCAAATTGCAGTGAATCTGTACAATTTGTCCCTCTTGTAAGTCTGATGCGAGCAATATTTCTTCTAACTGTGGTGCCTCTACAACAATTAGTTCAAAAGAGCGCTTCGCCATTTCACCTGATGGACTTTTTACTATACACGAGTAAGACATTCCGTTATCGCTTTTAGTAACTTTGGGTATAGTCAATACACCGTCATTTGTCGTCGCGTCTCGTCTAGATCTTTTTGTTTCTCTGTTTACTGTACGGGACACTGTTACGTCAGCTTTAGTCAGATTATCTGTTGTATGTCGTCTCAATCTTAATTTTGGTTTTCGTCCGAATATTTCAATACTAATTGCAGTGTTGTTTATGGAACGCTTGTATCTGTCTGATATTATTTCTTTGCCTTTATATTCCCACGTGATGTCTCTGAAACAACCAAGTAAAATACAAAACAAGGTTTTTGAGTTATAGGCAAAAATTAAGTCGATACCATGTAAAAACAAAAGTTAGTGAATATCTACAGAAGTGTAGGTAGTCATTGTCTTTATGTTATCCAAAATGGTTGGCCATGACGTCACTTAGACCGGGATGGTACATTGGATAGTATGCTGGATTTATAGATGTGCCGAAAATTTTGAATAAGATTTTTTGTGTTTGTTATCCATAAGGGTGGAATCAGACAGTAAATTTTTCATTAGATAATACAGAGAACGTTCAGTCGGATTCGGCCATTTTGTCTCAGGGTCCTGTAGCAAAAAGACGCCAGGTCGAACGAGCAGATTAATGTTTTATTCTAAGTTATTCCAGCTAAGCCATGTGAACATGGCATGATAGAAAAAAATAAACATTCACTCGAGTGAAACGTCTAATTCCACCTTTAGTGTTGCTGAGTGTAACTAAAAATAATAATATTAGAATAATTCAACTAAATTTGAACCTATGTTGTAAAATTTGACATACCTACCAGTGGTATCATAATGAAATAGTTACTTAGGTAATATAAATAAATTAAGAACTTACCTACATAGAGAAATGAGCTAGTATTAAAGAAGCCATTAGTAGCGGTGAAGCCACAAGCGGAAGTTTGTCTTTTACATACGCAAAATCTTATTATTGCATTTGTTTCCTATTATAAAGATGAAGAACATTATAAAGGAAGAAAACATCAAACAAACTGTTATCAAATGTTTTCTAAGCCTTTGAGGAAGACATTTGCGTATTATACGGAAATTGGATGAGTACATCCATCATCATTGTGAAGATGCCTCTTGTTTTAAGCGATTTATAAGCTTCAAATCCATAAATAAAAAGTATGTGCCTAATTTATAAGTATTTCTAGCGGTTCTGGATATTTTAAAGAAAAAATCTATTTCTACGAATTGTCCTTACCTTATAGGGTATCCGTAATATGGACACTTGAGGGTAACAGTTTGACCGCTCTGCGCTTTGAACGGTGGTAAAGTTCTTATGTATGGTGGACCTGCAAAAAAGATTAAGTCTATAAAATAAATAATGATGCACAATATAATTTTGCCCCAAACTAAGTAGAGCTTGTATGGAACTACATGACAGTTCTTTTTTTGTAAAGGCACAATCAAGCGACAGTTCTTTTTTTGTAAAGGCACAATCAAGCGGCGCTCATTAGGGGAGGGGTAGTAGTGGATTTTTTTACAATACTTGAACATGGTACAGTCTTGTACAAAAGGAAGACTTAATGCTAAATTATTTTCTACCATTCAACCTTTCTTGGTAGTAAATCAAGGTTGGCGTGCTAACTAAACTAGGTACATACTTAACGTTAAAAATTTGAAATATGTTATTCATAATTCATAACAATTCATAATTCATCTATTGTTTGTAACTCTAGGAAAGAGCTACATTGAGATGGTTTAAGATAAGTATGAATCACTAGATTTTGCTAATTAGCATACAAACATAAGGACACCTGAATAAAATATAACCTTGATCTATAATAAAGTATTGTATCGTAGTCCACGCATGTTTAGAACAGGCCCTAAGTACAAAGCTCTGTAATTTGAGGCATAAAGTTGCCTTATAGGGTAATAAGGTTTGAAAGGTGTGGTGGTACCACAAACCGTAACACAGCAATGCTGCTCCACAGCAGTTAAAAGCATGGTGGTAAAAGCCCCGGATGAGCTCATACAGGTAGTATATTACCAGAAAGTTTCTATGCAAACTCTTTGAACGAGCCCTTCACAAAGAGCTCTACTACCTCACAAGACTGTTATATAGGCTGATGATAATGAATGAGATACATAATATTTACCGTAAACATTGAGTCTATCATGATGTCCCACACTGTTCTCCCCATGATGTGCGACGCAAGAGAACAGTCCTCCATCTTCGACCCTCAAATGTGATATGTTCAGTTGTGTGATGATTCCACCATCAGACGACATTACTTGTCCTGTTGAGTACCTGTTGGTTACAAGACAGAAGTAAGTCAATTTGTCCGTTTTTTATGATAAAGGAGAATGCCGTCTGATGTATGGCGCTCGGTACCAAGACTAAAGTGGATGCGTCAAAAAAATCTCCAATAAGTTTTTAGTCGATTCTACTGTCAAAATAATAAAAAATGAGGGATATTGCCATAGTAACACTTGTACATCAATGTTTGTTGCCATAGTATCGTGAATCTTTTCTTGCAGTCTAATGGCGGCGTGCGGCGGAAACCAAATCAACAAAATATTTTTTTACTTGATTATTATTTCCGTCAGTGTGTAAAACTAAAGAAAATGTTAATGACATTTATAAAATATAATACATTTTATGGCATACGTTCGGTTTTGACGCAATTGTTACGGGTTCTCGGCATTCTCCTTTGTGACGAAAGCCCATAACTAGATGTTTTTGTGTTTACGGAACAGTTGCACTTTATTATAGACTCTAGACCATTCAACAGCTCGAATTAAGATAAGATTTGTCGAGTCAAGAATGTTTGATGTTGAAAATAAGTACCTAGCTCTGGCGCTGTCCAGAGCTTACAGACATATATTATAATTAGTAAATATTTTTAACAAAAATTATAGCAGACATCACCGGAATAATGAAGAAACAATACTACCGTAGGGTAGTTAAATGTATTTCACACCATATGCTCAAAAATGACACATTAAAGGTCATACATACAGCAATCACGCCTTCACGGAATTGTACATTACTGAAGCGGCCAGCAAAAGAGGCATTAATGGACGAACGTGTAAATGTGGGCCGAGGCGAAGCCTAAGCATACATGAGTACGTAATTCCATCAATTGCCAGTTGTTGTGTATAGTACATACTTTTCTCAAATAATGCGCGGAAATTGAAATTAGGTATAACTTTACATTTTACATTACATTTTATAACCTAGGCAGAACTTTACAATTACATTTCCAAAATCGATGACGAACAACGATCAGGAATAATTTTTCACGCGGCAAAGTGTTCATTTGTATATTTATCAATAAACAACTTTCAGGCTTTCTATGTTTCTTGCAAGCCAGTTTGAAATTTAAATAAAACCTTTAATTAGTTACCTCCTTGGTGGCCATGTTTCAGAGTACAGCTAGTGGCACGTAAGTCTAACGTTGAACGAAACGTCTGCGCATGGGTCTCTCGCTCTCCCTCGCCTCTAGCCTCCATAAGATACCTTACTTTTGACTTCTGCGCAATAACGCTCAGCGCTAGAATTTTGTGCTGCTACGTGTAAAAGATCGTTCCACTTTTAAATTACACGGCAGATTAAGTTTACTTACATCATAAATTCAGTAAAAAAAATCCAAACTCTTTGGTTTACATAGTAATTTATTTGGTCGCTAAAACACGATAGATATGGATTTTCATACAGCTTTTGCTGGCAGCTGCTCTCATGTATTTTGCCAGTAACAGCAATTTCGATTTACTCGAAGAAGGTTATCAAAATTATGCAATCTAAATGACCAAAGAAGACTTGTGTCTTTTTATTAACGAAAGTTGGTTAAAACGCCATAACTAATACACAACATAAATTAGGAAAAAACTAGAAAATATAATAAAACAGAAATCGCAATATGTATCGTTGAAGATATTATATTTCTCGCCTATGAAGTTTAGATTAGTCCCATCGGTCATCGGCCTTGATACCATAGAGACCGCACCAAAAAGAATAAATTACCTACTGGTTCGAAATTCAAGCCTTCTTTGAGGATGCAAAACTTCCAAAGCTTATTTCTGAAGACAGAATAAGTTTTACCAAGGAGACCAAACCAAAAAGAGTTGACTAATTCGAAATTCGAACTAACCTCCTCTTCTCCGCTGCTGATTTTGGCGATAACAATAAATAAGTAGGTATATCAATGATTTTGGCAAGTAGAATCATCGAGTACCTATCTCGATGAGTAGAATGCAAAAAGATTCTCAAATTCTCAATGAAAAATATTCAGAAGATAGAACATACATTTTTTTTCTGGCATTGTACAATTTTTTTAACATAAATGCTAAAATAGGTAAGTAGTTGTTTTTAAACGACTTAAAAAAAGAAAGGAGGTTCTCAATCTCAATTATGTTTTATTGTTTTATATTAGTTAAACCTCAGGACTCCGTCATTTATGAACCGATTTGGATAATTATTAAAAAGTTAGGGTATATTTAATCCAATATAAAGAAAAAGAAAAGGAAAAAAAAAGAAAAGAAAGAAATAACATAACCAGTGTTATAATGGTTTGGTTTTGATGGTCTAACTAAACTGTAAGTAGGATACAACCGCTATGAAATTTTTAAAATATGACAACATTATTTCCTATTGGTATGTAATAAAACTGTTTTTAAGTCGTACGTACCTTGAGTCCGTGTTAGAAGATATCACGATTCCGTCTCTCTCCCAAACAATTCTAGGTTGATGTGGTCCATTCACAGTACATTGAAGACTTATCTACAAAGGAAAACCCACATTAATTACCTAGCTATAAAGTTTATTATAGCCTGTAAGCTTACAAAATATTTTAACCATTACCATTTCTAACAAATGAAAATGAGTTTTAGTACATAGAATAAAGGGTAGATGTTGCAGTGTCGGGAAAAGGTTGAAGGTAAGTGAAGTTGAAAATAAATGGTATTATGTAGGGAGTAAGGTAGAGAACGGTTTGTGGAATAATTGTCGCAGGGTTAGGACGAAAGTTTTGGGTTGTAAATTTTGTGGGAACGGACATATTTTCAGTGGATTTTATTGTGTTATATATCTGTTTACTGTCCGGTATAAGATTGTACAGCGTATTTTTTATTTAGCTTCACTATTTTGGAGAAAATATATTAACTTTGCTTTAGGTAGAGGCACAATTTTACCGCTTGATAGTGCAAAGCATAAATAAGATTTCTAGGTTCTTTTCTTTGTTTAGCTAAGTTAATTTTTATTTTGGTGCATGTTGTAATTGAATCCATCGCAAAAAAACATCCCATGGAATTCGATCCTGCACCTAACCTTATTTGCCTTTAATATAGCTCATTTTTAGCTTCAGGGATCTGGACTAAAATACTCATGTTAAATATAGTTCTTATAGGTAGATCTTAATTTGAACGAATACATAAATTAACGGTGCGCAGTAAAATAACCCAATTTCAAAAACGACACAGCAAATGGATCCAAAATACCCCATTTGCACTAAAAACAATACAAAAAGCGGTACTTACGTCAACTCCAGGCATCACAGTAGTTTCGGTGAAATGTTGGGAAATAACAATTTGGACGTTCCTTTTTACTCGCGAATTTGTATTCGTATCTAGAAAATAAAGAATTCATTTCATTTATTTGAAAATTTTAGGAGTTGTTAGGAAAACGTAATTTTCTTAGAATCTCAACTCTCAATAATTTATTACGTTCAACTATTTATAATGTATACAGATGTTTGCAGCTTTCAGGATCATAATAAACCCTGTTGAGCACAACAATATAATTTAAGTCAAAGATAGTTATCGAAGGTAAATAAAATTTGAATAGGTTAGTTAAAGTCAATACATACATTTTTAACCACAATTCGTTTATTAAATCGATACCTAAGTTTTACAGGTAATCTCATCGAGCTATCCAAGTAATATATATAATTTTATTCGTACTAGGTATCAATTGATGTTTGTTAATCTGTTTTAACCCTTCACACTACCCCTCTACACCAAAACTGCTAAAGGAATTAAGCTGAAACTTAACAAATAAAAATGTATGCACATTGCGCATAATTACCAACCAACTTTGTTTAATAAATACAAAGAATAAAGAAATATTACGTAAGTATCAAATTCTTTAGGACAACTAATCTTCATGCTCAAAATATCCCATTTTGTTGGCCACCTAAGGGACTTTGTAAATTGAAGAGGTACTTCACCTTCAATTTTGATAAAAAAAAAGACTGGAAGAGCTCATTACGCACTTAATCCAAACTCACCATTAAAAACATGATCCCACCAGGCGTCGAATTTTTCAAAAACATTATCCTTATTATTAGGCGACGACCTGAAAAAAAAAACAGTATTGAAAAAACCGTATCGAAATACCGGTATCGAAAAGCAATTATTTTTAATGACTTGTAACTGAAGACTTTGAATTAATGAGATCCCAATAAGGTATTGGATTTCTTAACACATTGTTAGTTAGATATATTTTGAAGGAAAAACAATATTACAGGCAAAGTTATTTTCGGTTCACTTTATTTTTCGGAGAAATTGCGAATTTGCCAATGTTTTCGGTTCGTTTCGCTTCGGCGAAAATGGTTTTTGAACCCTCGTTTGTGTGTCTATTATGCCTAAATATCCATTTGAAAAGGCCTATTTCTTCAGATTTACTGTATTCCTAGCACGACCTTTTTGTGATGTGTTGATTTTGAGAATGTGAGAGTAAGTTATTTTTGTTTACACTCGAGAGCAATGAATCCGGGTCACTCAAAGAATCCAAAAAATCTCGGAAAGTAAGAATGCTAGGTTAATGCAATAAATTGTATTTAATAGACAATTTAATACTCCTTAAATGAAAGTTAAAAAAATATGAGTCACCATACATTTTATTTACACAAAATTACATAAAGAAAAAAAACTGCTGATCTCTCCTTAAAACAAAAATAGGAAACATGAAATTTTTGAACTTGATGACGATTTTCTTGAATTTCAATACTTCGTATTACCTCCTCGTGCTTCCATTACTGCGTTTACGCGGTTTGGCATGCTGTACACCAAGTTCCTTATACGATTTTGGGGAATATTCTCCCATTCCTCTGTGAGAGCAATTTTGAGCTCAGGAAGCGTGATTGGGGGAGGGTTTCGTTGTTTTACGCATCTCCCTAGCTCGTCCCAAGCATGCTCGATCGGGTTGATATCCGGGCTGCGCGCTGGCCACTCCATACAAGTAATGGTGTATGAGGTCGGGCATTGTCATGCATAAATATAGCATTCTCACCCAAATTGACCATAAATGGACCAACGTGTTCGTTGAGGATTTCTTCCACATATCTTACGCTAGTTAAAGAGCCGTTTTCTATGATCACCAGCTCTGTGCGACTTTCAGAGGAAATTCCGGCCCACACAAGTACAGACCCACCACCGTAGGCTACTTTTTCTTCGATGCATGCTTGCTTGAATCTTTCCCCTGGTCTTCTATACACTCTGTGTCTTCCATTGTGCTTGTAGAGCATAAATTTTGATTCGTCGGAGAACATAACTTTCGACCAATCTTCAATACTCCAATTTACGTGGTTCTTGGCATATCTTAGTCTTGAAATACGATGGCCACGCTCCAGTTTAGGGCCGTTTGCAGGTCTAAGGGGTTTTAAGTTAGATTCAGCAAGCCGACGTCTTACTGTCCATGCACTTGGGTTACTTCCTCCGAGGCGTCGAAACTGATTTGTGAGTTCAGTTCCTGTGAGAAAGCGATTTCGAAGCATGGTGTTCACCAAGTATCGGTCTTCTCGTGCTGTGGTACACCTAGTTCTGCCCGTTCCTGGTCTGCGTAGGTTAGAACCAGTTTCTTCGTAACGTCGGAGAACTCTTTGTACTGTTGACAGCGACACACCGACAGTCCTGGCTGTATCGCGCTGACTCCGGCAGGTTTCCACCAATGTAAGTATTCTGGTGCATTCTTCAAGTGTAAGCGACATGATTTCAGCTTGAATAATGAATATTGAGCACTATCAACCTGGTTTATGTACCAACATAAATGACAGATTACAAACAAAAGCAAAAACAAATCCTGTAATTTCGTAGTTCCATCTTCGACAGTGTTCCCTTTTCAAATTTGATTTTTTTATGATATAACTTTACAATAACTAAGAAGTTTTAATACTTTCATTTAAGGAGTATTAAATTGTCTATTAAATACAATTTATTGCATTAACCTAGCATTCTTACTTTCCGAGATTTTTTGGATTCTTTGAGTGACCCGGATTCATTGCTCTCGAGTGTATTTTGAAATGTTGGAAAATTTTCCGAATTAAATCCGACAGTGATTGAGACGATTAAGCCATTGTTGTGACGCGCCATTGTGTCGTATCGTTATTTAGAATTTCCATTTTGTCGAATTCATCTCGTAATCTTTTTGAATTATTGAAAATACCTCTGGTACCTAGTTATTTTGCGCCCGACCTACAGTTTTATGAGTCCATTGGACTTTGGCCAGTCCATGTCTTCTATATTCTCGCACTATCGTACTTCACATTTAACAATAATATTATTTGAACTGCCCTGATTAATCATTACTTATTATTTATAAGACAAAGCTCAGCCTAACATCTAATCTAACGTCGGCGCAAGCTGTCTCCTGCGATCTCGATCCCGTATGCCCAGCGTGGGGACTATGTGCGTATCTCCCTCCTTAGGATTAAGCAATTGTTCAGCAGTAAACTGATAAAGGCTGGTGTTGTTGTTGTTGTTCTTTCTCAAAAATGGAACACTACATATCTAGATTTTTATCTGAATAAACTTTTATTTTGAGTTTAGTTAAAGTATATAACATAGAAAGTATAACTAAACCTGAGGTTAATTCAAATATTATAAATGCGCAAGTTTGTGAGTATACATATATTATGTAGGTATGGATGGATTGATGGATGAATGGATGAATGTTTGTTACTCTTTCACGCAAAAACTACTAAACGCATTTGGATGAAACTTGGAATATACACAGTATATACTTTTTATCCACATATCTTGCGAGATAAGTCGCGGGCGGAAGCTAGTTACTCATAATAATAAAAAGATTTAATGGGGTATTTTTAAGCCATTGCACAGTTTAATCTCCTTCTAATTTAAACTTAATAGCTTCGAGAATAAAGTCACAGAACCGTAAAAATTGGAGATAAATTGGATTAGGATCTAGATTCGACAAATCAGTCTCTATTTGATCACAGTGAAAAGGAAATTGATTTTTTCAATACAGACAGAATAATGACAATAAAACCTATAAAATGCATGAAGCTTTTAAAAAATATAAATGGTCGGCCAAGAAATAGTTGACAGGACGAAGCCTTCGACAGAGGATGGTGGTATATCTCGAAGGATAGAGATGGTTGGCAAAATTCCAGGAGACCTTTGCCCAGCAGTGGGACGATGCAGGTTGATCAAAATAATTATCCTACTAATATTATAAATGCGAATGTTTATGAAATGAAGAATATGATTATAGGTTTTTTCTTCCTTCACGCCAAAACTACTGGAATGTAGCTACGTAGCAATTTCATATCAATCGGTAGCTGCGTATGTAGCTACTTTAAATGTAATATTTTGTATGTAAGTCATCTTTGATGTAAGTTTTTTAAATACGTATTTTTTGCGACAGCATTAAAAGTTAAATACACAAAGGTTAACAGGTAGAGAATCACACTAATATTTAAAATGGGAAAGTATGTGTGTGTGTGTGTGACTATGTTTGTGGTCGCTTCACTCTATAAAGGATGAACTGATTTTGCTGCAATTTGAAATATACATAGTTTAGATCCTGGATTAACATATAGGTTTATACTTTTTATCCGTGTCCTTCGCTAGCGCAGCCGCGGGCGGAAGCTAGTTTTTTATCTATCTATCTGTATTTTGTCTCACGCAAAATCTATATGAAAAATACATCTGATCTGAAGATTGAAAGATTTTGTATAAGACTTCATTTAATGTGTTTCAGAAAATCTGCCTTTAACAAAAATCAACCATACAGAAGTAAGCCTTTAAGTTGAAAAGCTACTTATTAGTTATACAAGATTCGATTCAAAGGGCTGGGATACCTTAACGGATCAGTGACTTCTGAAGATTATTTCTCATGGATACACAGCCTTTGAAGTGACTAGGGTTGAGGCGATTATAGACCTTAACGAGAACAGAACAGTTATTTTAATAGCTTGTAAAAGGACAAAAAAATATACCCGGAAACCACACTAAAGAGAATAAGAGCCGTGCTGGCCTAGTAAGATGCACCCGGACTTCCAATCCGGAGATCATGGTTTTGAATCTCGGCCGTGATCAATTCATTTTTCGTTTCGAAAATTATTACCATTATTACCACATGCTCAAAATAGCGAAGCAAATCATCGTTTAAAAAAAACGGAAATCGTCAATATATGTGGAACTGACTCGACTCACATGTATTCGATCCTTCAACCTTGTCTATCCCGTGGGTGAAGCCGACAAGGCTGAGAGGATGGTATAGGTGCTGGGCATGGTATCCTAGGTCCCACCTCTCTCTCTATAGATACCTCTCATAAAGATGGATTATGAAATGAAGTTATCCGATAGAAAACGATTGTGATAGACAGAAATCGAAAGTGCTCAGCTCAAAAGATTAGCAAGCTGATTTGGGTACAGGCCCCACTTGTCTGACCTGGCGCGGGCATGGCGCGGGCGCTTTCCTATTCCATTCAAATTTAATATAAAATTCATGGAAATAAAGCACAATTTAGCTTGGACGACTTCGCGTCATAAGCACGTCCGATCAACGACATACCGTGTGTCCTCAATTGTGCTTTATTTCCATGCATTTTGTATGAAATTTGAATAGAATTAGGACACACAGTGTGTCGTTGCTCGGACGTATGACGCGCCATTTCGGCGCCCGCGCCCGATCGCCGCCAGATGGGCGTCAGATGGGCGTCAGATGGCCGCCAGTTCGTAGTAAGTACTTGCTTGCGACATACGTCTGTTAGTGATGTAAAAATGCGTGACGAATGACGATATCGAATTTAATATTGAATTTTGTGAATTGATTGTAAAATATGCAACGCTTTATGATCATTGTCGTTCCGATTATCGTAACTGAAATGTTCAAGATAAATTGTGGCTGGAAATCGGAAAGAGATTAAACTAAACCGGTATTAAGATTTTTTTATGTAATACCCATCCATGGTAATACTAGCTGATTCTTGTGCAAATTCGTTTGCGAGTATTTTCTTCATCTGTATCAGGGCCCGATTTGGTAACCCGATGAAGGGGTTTTCGGCAGGGTTTTTCCAAAAGCTTAGTTAACCCTCTCCGTATGGGTTACACTATTATTTGATGAGTTAAACCATTCAAAACCCTTTTGATTAGGTTACCCGATCATGAGGGTTATCAATAGTATTGGGTTTTGGTATTATCCAAAACCCATTCCTTAGGGTTACTCTTTTTATCATTGTAACACGGGTTATACGTGGGTTATAGGAGATAAAGGAGAAAAAAAAATCGGTCAAAAGATGAAACTTAATTGCGGTAATTGTGTTCTAAGCATTAAGGGCGGAAATGCAGACTACTAATTGTTTATTTAACGCAATCATAATTATATTATAATAAAATTGGAATAAATTTTCAATGACAGCTGTCAAACTTAAATCGACCATATCTCGAGAACTACTTATCTTAGACTTGCCTTTACTAGCTCAAATGATTGCTATTGACATGAATTTAATTTTCAATGACAGCTGTCAAACTTAAATCGACAATATCTCGAGAACTACTTATTTTAGACTTGCCTTTACTAGCTCAAATGATAGCTATTGACAAGACCTTAATTTTCGATGACAGCTGTCAAACTTAAATCGACCATATCTCGAGAACTACTCATCCTAGACTTGCTTTTACTAGTTCAAATGATTGCTATTGACATGAACTTAATTTTCGATGACAGCTGTCGAACTTAAATCAACCATATCTCGGGAACTACTTATCTTAGACTTGCCTTTACTAGCTCAAATGATTGCTATTGACAGAACTTAATTTTCGATGACAGCTGTCAAAATTAAATCGACCATATCTCGAGAACTACTTATCTTAGACTTGCCTTTACTAGCTCAAATGATAGCTATTGACAAGACCTTAATTTTCGATGACAGCTGTCAAACTTAAATCGACCATATCTCGAGAACTACTCATCCTAGACTTGCCGTTACTAGCTCACATGATAGCTATTGTTAAGATCTCAATTTTCGATGACAGTTTTTAGTTTGACAGCTGTCATCGAAAACTAAGATTTTATTAGTAGCTATCATTTGAGCTAGTAAAGGCAAGTCTAAGATAAGTAGTTCTCGAGATATGGTCGATTTAATTTTGACAGCTGTCAACGAAAATTAAGTTCATGTTAATAGCAATCATTTCTCTTAATCAAGTCTAGGATGAGTACTTCTCGAGATATGGCAAATTCAAGTTTGACATATGTCATTTAAAATAAAGATCTTGTCGATAGCTATCTTTTGAGCAATTAACGGCTAGTCTAGGATGAGTAGTTCCAGAGATATAACCATTTACAGATGAATTTGTAGAATGAGTTTCGAGTGGAGCTTTGAGTTGAGTTTTGAGTTTGAGTTTTAGAGTGACATTGACAGCGACAATCCAAAATTATTATTCAAAATAGTTTTGAAGGTCATATTTTTTCTTTTTAACACGTTGACTGCGGGTCTCGGACATAACGCTTTACAAAATGCTCACTATGTGTGCTGTTGGCTTTGCCTAATAAATACAATAAAAAATAACGCTACACAGAGTACTCTGCGATGATGCCCTATGAAAACTGACTGAAACACATTTTTTTCTATTTAACATGTTGACTGCGAGCCTCAGTCATGACATAACTGATGACTTATGAAAACTGAAACACCATTTTTTTTCTTTTTAATATTTTGACTGCGGGTCTCGTATATGACAACGCATACTCTGCGATGATGACCAATGAAAACTGACTGAAACACAGCACTTTCCTTATGTTTTCAAAACTTTTCTTTAATACAGTGACACTCTTCCTTCAACCAAATAAAGCGATCCGAACTAATACATAATGATTGATGACATAAATCAAGAGTCAAAATCTAAATTCCCCCACCCAGTGTCAGGCGTAATGATAACCATTGTGTAACATTCAAAAAAACCTATCAAGAGGTAACTCCATTCATTCGTTTAACCTCATAAGAGGGTAACCCTATCGACTGAAAACAAAAAGGAACGGGTTACACTTTCGCTTGTGTTAGGAGGAAGATACCCAAACGAAAGGGTAATCCCGTCAACTGTATAACCTAATGAAGGGGTTTCACTTTCGAAGCAACTAACTTGAAATCGGGGTTGTACGGGCCCTGATCTGTATATTAATTAATTGTATGCACGAGAGCAAGAGCATCTTCGTCTTCTGAGGATGACATGCCGACACATCGATACCGGACAACAGACTGCACTACACTTGTGCCTCTGTCACGTTATTTCTGCGTCATGTCCGAGCCATGTCCGCGCCATGCCCGTGCCATGTCCTCGCCACGTCCGTGCCACGTCCGCGCCATGTCCGCGCCATGTCCTTGCCCGATATGTGTACCTGTAACCTACGCCTTGGACTGACAACCGTTGGATCAAACAGGTATTGTAATGGAGACCGCGTTTAGGTAGGCGTAGTGTTGGATGCCCCATGGATAGATGGAGTGACGATCTGTCTAATGTAGCTGTGGATGAGAAAAGTCAGGAATCGGACTCAGTGGCGGACTTTGGAAGAGACCTATGTCCAGCAGTTGACTGCTATAAAACTATAGAAGTACCTATTAACTAGGGACAGAAACAAAGTATACAAATGTATTGGAAATGCTAATACTACAAAAGTTGAAAAACTGTGGAGCAGTGCCCGTATCCACCTCCAAAAACAAACTGGATCTATTTATATAGGTTGTTATTGATGATGGTGATGATGAGGACTTCAATCATCTAGACTAAATCATCGATACTGTATACTAATTAAATCATACAGACGAGGCCACACTCAGCCGAGTAAAGATCCTACTAATATGTTCGTGACGATGGATAGATGTTTGTGACCCTTTCACGCAAAAACTACTGAATGGATTTGGATGTAATTTTAAATATACATAGTTTATAACCTAAATTGAAACATAGGCTACTTTTTATCAAGGTACCACGCGATCGAAGCCCCGGGTGGAATCTAGTGTATCATAAACAAAACCACGTGACTTTGATTACTTTTAATAACATTCCCCTACTATAAAACGATAAACATCTGTAATTGTGAAGGCTTAATTCAGTAATAACAATATAATATAATGTGTACAACATAATAGCAACTGACGGAAAGTGGGGTCGACACAAACCTAGGGGAGTTGTCTGAGATGTCATGCTACTACGTGTTCTCGAATGAAACTCGAAACTAAAGACATAAAGTCGACTTTACATGATGAAACAAGTTTTATGCATCCTAATCATCATCATCATCAGCCTATAGCGCGGCAGAACATAGGCCTTCCCTAATGAGCGCCATTGCGCCCTGGCGTCAGCAATTTATGCATAATGAAATTAATTTCTTACTTCTACTATTTCTTTACTTTTGTGAAAATAACTGTGTCGTGAAATCAACGTGTGATACTATCCAGCACAAATGGTCGTGCTAGCAGTTTAGCTAGCGTTGGAGTTGTTGGAGTTGAGTTGGAGTTATGAAACTTTCAAATATGTATGAAAATTTCTTTTTAAAGTGCCATAACACCAAAACTATGAACTTTACGAAAAAAGTTATAGAACATAAAATACTTATATCAATACGTACAGTCTAATTCATTTTAGCTTTTAAGGCCTTCTGAATCCAGAAATCTAAATTTTCATACATATTTCATATTACCCGATGATGATAAGTCCCGCATTATTTATTTATTTATTTATTTATTTATTACCATTACTCCAAAATCATGAACTTTACGTTATAGAATATAAAATGCATATAACTATACGTACAATCTTATTCCAACCATTTTAGCACTTAAGGCCTTACTTCCTCCGTAAATCCAACTTGGTTGGTATACGATCTTTCCATGACGTCCCATCCCTATCTGTCCTACAAAACATCGGTCGTAAAGTCGGCTGTGGTCGGGGAGCCTAAGACTGTGACGAACGATTTAATTGAAAAAAGTAGGTAAATACTTCCATAAGATATAGATCTTATGGAAGTATTTACCTACTTTTTTCAATTAAATCGTTCGTCACAGTCTTAGGCACATCAACATCATAGGATGTTTATATGATTACGTGGATAGATACTTAAGGTTATCGGTAGATTGATGTGGATAGGTTTTCATATATAGCTACACGTTTTTTTAAGTGAGAAAACTTCCGGTGTCCGTCAAGGCATTTTCAGGGTTCCTCAAGTTTTCTTTAAATTGGCTTTAACTTTTGAACCTTTGAAGTACGATATACAAATTTTGGAGTACAAAATAGTACATTTTTTTCTGAGCCTATTCAGAATCTCAATTACTATAAATCTCTCGTGGTCGTGCCAGAAAGGTACTACTCAGCACGACCAAAGCCACTAACTATGCTGTATCTTCAAAACTATGAGGGTACAATTTTTTTCTTCCGGGGTACAAAATAGTACGTTTAATTTCATGAATATGTACCACAAAGAAATAACTAAAAGCTTCCATGGTCGTGCTGGAAAGTATCACACAAATCAACAGTCATAATGTGGTCATGGTTCCGTCAGTATCGAAGCAAAATTTTTTGTGAAGATTTTTTTAAGCTATTGCATAGCTTCTATCGAGGGCCTTGAGCGCGGGGACCGAATCCAGAAATTCCGTAACGAAAACAAACCTCACGCTCCCCACTCCGACGGGCACGGAGGTGTGGCTTGAAGGCCGTGCATTGTCTAACGTCGTTTCTTTTCGGCAGTCTTCGACACGGTGTTTGTGTGCGTGCAACTAGACGTATTGTACGACTCTACAAAGCTCGTTTATTTAATAAAAGAAAAAAAAATGTTTTCTTATCGGTCACCACGCTCAAAAAGTGTAACTTGAATTAATATCAAAGAAAAAGAAATACTGCATAAATAAAATAAATAAATAATTATAATTGCATAAGTTGATACAAAATGCTATGCAATAGCTTTACCGCGGCAGTCCCCGAGTGCCACACGTTTTTTTTTTGTTATTTAACTACAATCGAAATAGTTTTCGGATTTTTTTAACTTGTCTTGCCAATCTTATTGCCAAATTTGCCCCCTTACTTATGACCGCTACTTAAAGTTAATCAATACTCAAAGTTAGCCCTGTCACTGTTTGTCATTATCCAACTGATAGAGATGGCAATAGTTTAAGCATCGTTTATCTTTTTAAAGATGTTCATAAGTAAGGCCATTAATGTTTGTTATTTATCTGCAACGCTTGTACATCATAAAATTACTATCAGTTCACCAAGAGGGCGTCGATCGAGGTTTTATGGACTCGATAGCAAATTGATGATTGATGACAGAGATTTGTCCCTGACGCTAGGTAATATTATATCACCAAGTGAGGTCGTGTTCCAAAAAAGTTTTATTTTATATAGCTTTTTTTAGATAGCTAATTTTTTATTTTTGTTTGGAAAAATGTAAAAAATCCTATTTGATATATTTGTTCGTTAGTCAGGTCAGCTTTTATTTTGTGCCATATAATTGAGAAGTATATTATCTATCATTTATCGTATTATTCACCTTTTGAGTACTATTTATATGAACGACTTACAACACAACACTGCGTTGTTACGGTTCATTACAAATATATATTTGCTTCATGTCACAATGTTATCATTAGGAATCTGGCACAAAGGCTTAAACAAACACCTATGTTTAAAAGATGGGTGGAGATTGCCACCTAATTTAAGTGTGGTATTAAGTATTGCGTACAATAAGTATTTATTTTTTAGTTTTAAATTTTTACTATTCGTCTGTATGCTATGCGATGGATTTTGTATCTGAATTAAATGTTATATTATATATGATATCGCATGATAGTTTCAAAGATAAAGATTGCTTATTTTTTAACTTATTGAATTTAAATTGCTTATTTTTATTGAATTTGTTGCAGCGCCAATATCTGAACCCAAAGGGTAAAAACGGAAACTAAGACTTCACTCTCAACCCGGTGACAGACAGAAGTCCGTCTGTAATATTAAGTATCTTATGAACCGCGATTGTTAGATAGTTGCAATTTTCACAGAAAGTTAGTTGCAATTTTCTGTTGCTGCCTTAACCACAAAATACAAAAATCAGAATAAAATAAATATTTAAGTGGGGCTCTCATGTAACGCTACGCAAGTGCGCGAGTCCGACTGACACTTTTTCAGTTTTTAGGGTGACGTTACCGAACCGGTGAAACGAACCCTTATGGTGCCGGTTTGTCCGTCCGTCCGCCTGTCACACCTGATTATTTCAGGAACTACATAAGCTATAGAAATTTGAAATTTGGTTGAAATTTGGTATAGATTTAAAATGCACTAATCGAATAATATAGCCAGTGAAAAAAAACTCTACACAAAAGGGTCCATAAAAAAAAACAAATTTCATACTGGAAACAAATCAATATCAAAAGGCTTAATTTGTACTGCTCAAAACAGCTTTTTATTTATTTATATCATACACAGTTTTTGATTAATGATAATAAACGTCAAAAAAATTACCATTACCCCCCTTAACTCAAAAGTTTGCGAAGTGCTAAACCTAATTTTTTTATATACTATAGAAATATACCTATATCTTACAGGAAAATTATATCGAAGTTCGTAACTACGAAAAATAAAAGGGGGGTTGGCTATGTCGAGTGGGGTATCAAAGGATCTAATCTGTACTGCACGAAACAGTTTTTTTTATTTGCAAAGTGAGAAACCTGATTTTTTTGTATGGTATAGAAAAATATTTATAGTAGTGAAGTCTTTTTAAGACGGATTTGTAGAAAAAAATATAAATGTAAGAAAAACCGTGGTTAAGCTAAAAGGAGAGTTACACGGTTAATTGGGTGTTATGTTATCTGAAAGGCCTTGATTTGCCTATTCTTTTTTGTATAAGACAGAGTTACTTTTAAAATAATGAACAAAACTTACTAATAACAAGAATAAAACGGAATTGACAACCTCCTCCTTTTTTGAAAAAATGTTTTATTTATTTATACTGAACGTAATTAGACGTAATTGACGTCACCCGCGGTGGGCGAGTTAATTCGCACATTACCGGTCTTGTTTGACATGTTCTTTTGCCCACGTATTTTTCATTCACTCTATAACGTTTATCGCATTTCTATTATTACAAAATAACAACGCTAAATTGAATCGAGTTCCCAAAGTACGCAGCACTATCTACTCTCATGCCTCAGGGCAAGGAACCACAGAGGTTTTATGGTCACAATAAAACGAGTGACGTGCCAGTGCCTACTCAACCCCGGGATAAATAATGCCCGCGTTTATTTTATTCAAGTGGTCCTTATTTGATTTCCTTTTATTCCCGCCTGGTCGCTTTATTTGATTGCACCTTCATCTTGCGAAAGTTTAATGTTTTTATGTATATTATTCTTTTACCTGCTTTTTTAAGAAAAAACTTTACGCTTCTCAGTCGGGTAGAAACGTTGCTTCTCTATTGAAGTCGTAAGGAATTGAAAATTGTTCGGTTGTTTGATCTTTTATTCCCGTTCGTCAATGAACAATCCGACTAGACTTTACGTTTTCTTTGGAGCGCTTTTATTGTTTTTTTTTATTTACAATCATCAACACAATGAATAAATAAATATTTTGTCATGTTAAGGTGTCAAACTTAGGTTAATGCACAAAGCAGAGAAGATTGATAAAGTAATATTAAATAGATACAGTTATAAGTGTAGACGTTAAGCGTCTTGTTCAATTTTTTTTATAATAATTCATGAAGTAAGTGAAATTGTTAAAAATATTATTATTTAAAATAAAATACATAGCTATTGAAACAATAATAGTTGTTAGCAGGTCGGCCAGATCCAATTAAAAATGTTTTTTTAGTTAGGTTTTTTATATTCATTAAATATTGGGGTGATAAAAAAAACTAGAATTGTTAGCAAGTGATCTTCTCAAAAAAACCTATGAATTTTCGGTAGATCGCTTGCAACCATTTTTCACGATATATTCACGGGTTAGTTATCAGTAGACAGGTTAGACAGGTTATCAGTTTATATTTTTACTTATTTATCTAAAAAAAAAATTAAACTTTCACAAGTAATAAACACGATCGAAACGTTGAATAAGGTAAAACACGAGGAAGACCCGTTAAACAATAATAATTAGCTTTTTTATGATTTTGCAGAAACAAAATTTTGAAAGCTGTTGAAATTGGTTAGTTTGTAAAATTCAAATAACCGCTATAAAAAATAAAAACTAAGTACTTTTTTGAAATTCTTGATTACATAAGTTAAATGTTCTACAAATTGTTCAATTCCTCTTAAAATCAACAGAACCAAGTCTAAAGCCGGGTGGAGGAAATTAAGTACTTAGCAAATAAATTAAAAGTTTAATTTACCTCTGAGTCGGCGCAACGGCTCTCGAAGTTAGGATACCTGCAAAAAATAATTAAAATTAGGTGGCTGGAAAGTTTTATATCTCTTTGCTTTAGGTGGATATACATACACAATCAAGTTTACTAGGCAAACTGGCAGCGGACTTGAAGCTTTCAGTAAAGTTGACCGTGTTATGTTATGTTATCATTTTACATAGCAATTTTGAGTTTTTGGGCCGCACGCACGCCTCCGACTGAAAAAGCCGGTGCCAATACCAACACGTTAACGAGCCTTCTGAAGCCCTATGGTTGCTGATAAGTTATGATTATCACATTAAGGTGACTATACAGGTTAAACCTCCCTCTCGCACGCACTATTCAACATTTTTGAAGATATAAAATCACTGAATGTAGTTATGCAGAATAGCAAACCTTCACGGCCTAAAAAATAACAATTCAAAATTTTAGCAATAATAATATCATTTTGATTCTATCACGTTTTCTCACCAAAATACTTGCACCAATGTGATAAATTTTGGTTCAAATTTTTTGGTAGGAAAACGTGTTGGGCTCAACATGATATTCTTGCTGAACCTTTGTATTGTAAATTTTCTAGGCCGTAAAGGTTTGCTATTTTGCATAACTACATTCAGTGATTTTATATCTTCAAAAATGTTGAATAGTGCGAGCGAGAGGGAGGTTTGACCTGGAAAGCCTTGCGTCCATGAAATTGATAGATGATAAGAAAAATTACTTAAATTAGATGAATTGATTAATTGTAATCTGGATTAACACATTAACACGGGCTACTTTTTATACGGGTACCTAGCGAGTGAAGCCAAGGGCGGAAGCTAGTAATACATATAACTATCTCTTCCAGGAAAGTACCTATACCTACATTTATTATCCTAGCACCTTGTATAGTATTTCGTTGTGTGTCGGAAATTTGAGACAATACCTTCAGGCATTCGAGCTCACTCGACAAGTGCTGAAACTAACAACAGAGAAGCATTTTCACCGAGTTCGGTGCAGTGCGACCCGGCACTGTTTTTTAAGACTAAAAAAATCTGCAGTTACATTTACCGTAACCACGCTTAGCGGTTGGATATACTTGAATAATGCTTAGGACCGCAAGTATTTGAAACACAAAGCGATACTCCGAATAATACTTATTATTCTCTTATGAGCTAAAATGGCCTACTCTGAAGTCGGAGATTTTAGACCACCTTCTGATCCGTTCCAAAGCCAACATGGCTTATTGACTGAAAAACCGGAACCGATGTTAAGCAAATGCCACTAAGGTATAAATCATCCTTTAGAAAGAATTAAAATAAATCTAACAGGGAAGTAATCTGCGCTATAAGCGGCTTCATGAATCCTGTACAATATTTTATTTTATTTTATTTGATTTATTAGGCAAAGCCAACAGTACACATAATGAGCATTTTGTAAAACACTGATATTCATAATACTATAGAATGTGTGCCAATAACAGGCATATTAAAGCGAAAGTTTGTAAAATAGATGTCAGTAGCTCGATCACGAATATTTGCGACAAAGTCATCGTATCGTAGACGTAAGCATTTTGTATGGCATTCGATACCGTAACGTTAACTACACAAAATTTGGTATCACGAATTATTTGACATACGTTCTCGTAACCATCTTATCGTCTGCGTGTAGTTACGTAAAGACTTTTGTATGAAAACGCGATCACGAGCACTTTTTTGACGTACGTTTCGTCGCATCGCCGTCGTAGGCGTACGAATGTTTATTTACCGCGAAATTGTCAGTGAGAAAACTTTCGTAAGGTATTTAGATTTTTAGATTGTTTGTTTTCTGGTGATTTTGTGCGTATAAATTACTAGGTAGGTATGCACTGGGACCTACATTTTCTTCTAGTATGTTTCTAAGGGTCTAACAAGGTTCAAACTGTAAGAATGAGCATAAGCAAAATATTGTGATATAAAGGTTTTTGAAAAAGAAAAGGAACTCATAGATTTAACTACTATCTTTCTGCCAAGTTAATTGGAGTAGAGAAAAAACATAACTTTCATTAAATAGCTACCTATATTAAATTAGGTAGGAAATTGGTCTAGGTATCTTATGTACGTTTACCTACTTTTGCTAAATTGTCTGGGTATTTCTCTGCTATCAGGGAAGTTAGTCAAAGGGTTATTTTGAATTGTATTTCTGGCAGAGCTCACTGCACAAGAGAAGTAATGATTCTATAATAATAATGCGGTATATTTTTTCAACCCTGTGTCAGACCAAGCTAAAGGGTCCTATGAGTTTCCCTTGATAGTCCTTCCACTAACTTCCTTGAAAGAAGGGAAATAGGCAGTTTAGCTATTGTATAAGAATGTATGTTCCACCGTGTTTCTCTATCTGCACAGTCTGTCCGCTTAATACAATTCGTTTCGTTTTATCACTTAACTCTGTATTTCTTGATTTAAGTTCTAAGTTTATTATATCCTTTCTAAAGTTATGAATAAAAACTACAGTAATTACTAAATAAAAAGTTTAATTAAAAATGTTTTTTCAATTATATTTTCAGGTTTTGCACTTTAGTTTTAACATTGTACCTAGGGCGGCATTTTTAAAGGTAAATGTAACAATAAATAATTCCTAATTAATGAACGCCCCTTGACTTCGTCCAAGTAAGGAGTTTTTGTGAGGGCGGATTGGCTTGGCCCCGACGAAGGCTCCACCACAGGTTGACTTCATTCTAAAACAATAAATAGACAGGATTAATATAAGACAATACCCACACAGTACTACTATGTATAGGCTAACATCTTAGTAAGGGTAACAGTCAAGTGCAGTGCTTGATTCCGCATCCTTGCCTTAAACCAGCTCTAACTTAGAAAACCATTGAATAAAATGTTGTTGTTGTTTTTAGCCCGCACTGTCCCACAGCTGGGCAAATGCTTCCCTCGAGTTTTCCATTCTTTGCGGTTAAAAATTAAATGTTACCAATAGTAGGTAATCATCTTCATGGGTCTTCTTACGTAAGCTCCAAGGGCTGAGGCTTCCTGCGTTGACACTACATCACCATACTGTAAATAAATATATCTAAAAATGCGGTATGATTGATTTGCGATCACAAAGTAACTTTTATTTATAAATGAACTACGGTAGGTGGGTACTTACTTTTTCTTAAATTCTAACAAATGCATGTATTGCAGCTGACTTGTTTTTAACTTTATATTAATAACATTGTTGAATAATTTCAAATTACTATCGTTGAGCATATCACAACACCGACTGTCGAACGTCACTGACAGTAACCAAAGAGGATAAACCACTCAAATATTACAATTTTGAATGAAATATTGGGTCTATGTTCATTCATTTTGTTCACTTTTCAATCATCGGCGCTCATCCTTATTTACGCAGAATGACGTCACTTTTGCGATCGTCTCGTGTTCACGATATCGTAACGAGATGCTTCGTGATCGCATACAAAGTTATCGTGTAGTAAGCACGATACGTTTACGCAACGAATGTCAGAAAAATTCGTGATCACCCCTCAGTAGCTCGATCACGAATATTTGCGACAAAGTCATCGTATCGTAGACGTAAGCATTTTGTATGGCATTCGATACCGTAACGTTAACTACACAAAATTTGGTATCACGAATTATTTGACATACGTTCTCGTAACCATCCTATCGTCTGCGTGTAGTTACGTAAAGACTTTTGTATGAAAACGCGATCACGAGCACTTTTTTGACGTACGTTTCGTCGCATCGCCGTCGTAGGCGTACGAATGTTTATTCACCGCGAAATTGTCAGTGAGAAAACTTTCGTAAGGTATTTAGATTTTTAGATTGTTTATTTTCTGGTGATTTTCTGTGTATAAATTACTAGATAGGTATGCACCGGGACCTACATTTTCTTCTAGTATGTTTCTAAGGGTACTACAAGGGTGTTACAAGATTCAAATTGTAAAAATGAGCGTAAGCAAAATATTGTGATCTAGAGGTTTTTGAAAAAGAAAAGGAACTCGTTTTATTACCTACTATCTTTCTGCCAAGTTAATTGGAGTAGAAGAAAAAACATAACTTTCATTACATAGCTTCCTATATTAAATTCGATAGAAAATTGGTCTAGGTATCTTATGTACGTTTACCTACTTTTGCTAAATTGTCTAGGTTCTTTGCTATCCGGGAAGTTAGTCGAAGGGTTATTGAGGAATTGTATTTCTGGCAGAGCTCACTGCACAAGAAAAGGATTGATTCTATAATAATGCGGTATATTTTTTCAATCCTGTGTCAGACCAAGCTAAAGGGTCCTATGAGTTTCCCTTGATAGTCCTTCCACTAACTTTGTTGAAAATAGGGAAATAGGCAGTTTAGCTATTGTATAAGAATGTATGTTCCACCGTGTTTCTGTAACTGCACAGTCTGTCCGCTTAATCCAATTCGTTTCGTTTTATCACTTAACTCTGTATCGACGGCCTCTGTGGCGCAGTGGGCAAAGGTCCGCCCGAGACGCAGGAGGTTGCGGGTTCGATTCCCGCCGCGGGACAAATGTTTGCATGTTCTGTAGATATTTGTCTCGGGTCTGGGTGTTTCTATGTATGATACGTATGTATTTACATTTAAAATATAAATGTGTAGTATATCAATCATGTGGTTCCCATAATACAAGCTCTGCTTAGTTTGGGGCTACATGATGATGTGTGATTACGTCCCGCATTATTATTTATTATCTCTTGATTTAAGTTCTAAGTTTATTATATATCCTTTCTAAAGTTATGAATAAAAACCACAGTACTTATTAAATAAAAAGTTTATTTAAACATGTTTTTTCAATTATATTTCAGGTTAAGCACTTTAGTTTTAACATAGACCTAGGGCGTCGTTTTTAAAGGTAAATGTAACAATAAATCATTCTTAACTAATGGACGCCCCGTGACTTTGTCCGAGTAAGAAGTTTTTGTGAGGGCGGATTGGCTTGGCCCCGGCGAAGGCTCCACCACAGGTTGACTTCATTCTAAAACAATAAATAGACAGGATTAATATAAGACAATACTCACACAGTACTTCTATGGATAGGCTAACATCTTAGTTAGTTCCCTTCTGTATTCTGTGGTTAGGGTAACAGTCAAGTGCAGTGCTTGATTCCGCATCCTTGTCTTAGGCCAGCTCTAATTTAGAAAACCATTAAATAAAATGTTCTTGTTGTTCGTAGCCCGCACTGTCCCACAGCTGGGCAAAGGCTTCCCTAGAGTTTTCCATTCTTTGCGGTTAAAAATAAAATGTTACCAATAGTAGGTAGGTAATTATCTTCATGGGTCTTCTTACGTAAGGTCCATGGGCTGAGGCTTCCTGCGTCGACACTCCATCACCATATTGTAAATAAAACTATTTAAAAAAGCGTAAGTAGGTATAAACTGATTTGCGATCACAAAGTAACTTTTATTTATAGAAGAACTACGGTAGGTGGGTAGGTACTTACTTTTTCTTAAATTCTAACAAATGCAAGTATTGCAACTGACTTGTTTTTAACTTTATATTTATAAAATTGTTGAATAATTTCAAATTATTATCGTTGAGCATATCACAACAACAACAGTCGAGTCGAACGTCACTGACAGTAACCAAAGAGGATAAACCACTCAAATATTACCATTTTGAATGAAATATTGGGTCTATGTTCATTCATTTTGTTCACTTTTCAATCATCGGCGCTCATCCTTATTTACGCAGAATGACGTCACTTTCGTGAACGTCTCGTGTTGACGATACCGTAACAAAGGTGATTCGTGATCGCAACCAACGTATCGTATAGTAAGCACGGTACGTTTACGCAGCGAATGTCAGAAAAATTCGTGATCGAGCTACTGTTGTTAAATATTTACCCCTTGTTCACGGCAAAACTACCCAAAGCATCTGAAATTTAGCAAATGTATTCCAAGGCCAGGTTATTTTTATCCGGGCTCACGCGCGCGAAGAGAAGAATAAATTACGAAATCTTGTCGCTGTCGCGCCGCACCGCATTACTTTCGCACCGCCTTCGGTATCAAATCAGATCTCCAAGTGGTGTGTGGACTGAGTACCGCGTCTGACGGGTACTCTGCAGTATCAAACGCATGAAACATTCTTTTCAGACTTTACGACGCTTTGCAGACAATAAAGTATAAACTAAGGCCCTTGCATCTGTTTAGATGATTATACAACGTCAAGTGGTATTTTTACTTAATGAACGGGACGTAGAATACAGTAGGCGTCTAACGCTTAGAGCAATCTATTGCAGACAATTTATGAATATACTCTGCATTTAAAAATCTGCCTCCATGTATTCAAGCGTCAAGTCGTTCGAGGTAGACCTTGTACTCTTAGATCTTACATGAGATGAATCATTCATAGGAATAAGATTTAAGAATCTATCAGTTGGCTGATAAAATTATCATAATCATTAAATACATATTATGGTAAGTATTTTCTACAAAACTGCGGGTAGAAGCTAGTCCGCCAGCGGCCCCCTTCCTATTTCCTACTAATTTAATAAATGTGAAATTGTGTGTGAATGTTTGTTACCACGTATTTCCGTAACTACTTAACTTATTTCGATAAAATTGTTAGATAGAAGTTTAGGTTTTTGAATAACACAAAGGCTAATCAATTTTTTTTAAATTAACCTCCGGTAGATAGATAGATGGATATCACTTTATTGCACAGCATACAAAGAATTACAACATAATGAAAAAGGCATTAGAAAATTATGTACAATGGGCGACCTTATCTCTTCCGGGCAACCTTTGGATGGAGAGATACTTTCAAAACAAAAAGAAAAGCGGTGTGCCTATTCCAAATTAAATTTAAACTACATCCATATACATACTAATATTTACTTACTATAAAAAAATATGGTATAATAAAAAATAAATAAATAAATAAAATATAAATAAACTATATAGCGATAAGAAATAAAATATTAAATTATAAAAATATAAATATGTACACACTATCAACAAAAGTAATAAGCAATATTAAACAATACACTTATTTGGATAATACTCCATGCTAGATATATAATAGACTTATATTGTAGAAAGCGTTGAAAGATAATGATTGGTTACAGTTTTTGAATATAGGCAGAGATATAGGCAAGAGCATTCCACAGTTTTATAGCCCGCAGCGTGAACGAGTTGCTGTAAAAGCATGTGAAATGGACCGGAGTCTTTAATTGGATCATTTCAGAGCGTAAGGAGCGGGAATTGGAGAGGTAAAGGAACTCAAAACGTTCCTTAAGGTAGGAGGGAGTAGTGGGATTAAAAAATATTCCGTAGAGGAGAGAAAGGATTCAAGCGTTCCGGCGAAGGCGAATAGGCAACCACTTGAGCTTTTTACGGTAGTCGGAGACAAGTTCATATTTCCGTCGGCCAAATATGAAGTGGATGGAGAAAGTTTGGAGCCGCTCAAGTTTATGTAGTTGGTTTTCAGTATAGCCTGGGTAGCTGGCGTCAGCATAGTCAAGAATAGGAAGTAGCAGTGATTGAGTAAGCGCAACTTTAGTGGATGTCGGAAGAAAATTACGCAACCGTCTAAGGGAGGCAAAAGGGTGGTTCCTATGGAAAAATATTATAAATACAGAAGCGAGTCTGTTAACTACCCAAACGATCATCAATTTTTTTGTCAGGGGCACAGAAAGAGACATTATGGTACCATTCAACCTGAATAAAAATACTGTTCCCTAGAGATAGAAAAATAACTTTTAATATGAGCCAAGCCGTGGGCAGTTAGTAAATAAATAAAAATAAGCCCCTGAGCGCTAGTTCCAGTAGTAATAGCTATTTCTAGGAATTTCTGCGCTGTCTGTATTAATACCTACCTACTTGTACTACCTACTATATAACGAGTATGATGTGGTCTTACAAGATTCGAGGAATCTTCAAGAAATAGTCATGTTGTTGTAATATGCTTCTGTCTTTAACTTAGTGTTATTTTTACCTGAAAACGGCGAAGCAAATGATTTTTAGGATGGTTATGATTTTGACCGGTATGTATTATGTATGTTATATTCATATGTTGCCTCAGAACTTTTAAAGTACTTTTCTTAATTTAAAATACCCGCCCACGACTACGTATGCGTGTACTTGTTTACTTGAACATATTATATTTTACGCGAAAAAAAAAACAAAATCATAATATAATTATTCAGTAGGAACTGTAAAGTACACTTTGAGACGTCAACGAACCCCAAATAGATACTTAAGTTAGAAATAAAAAGTAGGCCTTTCAATAAATTTATGTAAGATAACGATTTTTTTTAGTAGATCTTCCAATAAATTCATACCTGATATGCGTTTTTTTTTCTTCAAATTATCTGACAGTAAGCATGAAATTCCATGTTCATACACGACTATTCATGATAAGCAAATTTTTGATACCCTGTGTTATATTATTGCAATTATCTAAGTATTCTTTATATTTTTTAAATAATGACAGCCATTTTTAACGTTGATGATGTAGTTTTCAGTAGTTTTAAGTAATTTGTAGTTTTAAGCTGAAGTGGCACTGGGCAAGCCATATCTACCGAAGAACCAACAACCGCTGGGGCAACCGAGTTCTTGAGTGGAGACCGCGGCTCGGCCAGGTGGAGTGACGGTTTGAGTAAGGCTGCCGGTAGAAGCTGGATGCGTCGAGCTCAGAACAGGGCGCAATGGAACTGCTATAGGCTGATGATGATGAAGATGATGAATGTAGTAAAGGCGGGTATTTCATTTCCTCAAGGGCCGGCAACGCATTAGTATCGCCATGTAGTGTAGGTGTCCATGGGCGACGGTGACTACTTTCCATCAGGTGGCCCGCCTGTTCGTCTGTCAGCTTTGGCATAAAAAAAAGTAGTTTTCTATAGGTGAAAGAATATTTAAATTAGGTTAAGTAGTTTTTAAGTTTATCCATTACGAACAAACACACAAAAAAATAAAATATTTTCTCCTTAAACTAGTTTACGCGTAAGTTGTTAATTTAAATATGACAATTTGAGATGAGAATAATTATATTATATTTATTTAGCGTAATTTTTAGGCGTAATGCAGACTCAACTGAGCTAATATCACGACAGAACTACAATTATGTGACATAATGTGCACAATATACGTCTAGTGCTACATACATGTATGTGCACACTACATGTAGTTTGAACTACAGTAATTGCACAACTTTTAACGAGACGACTAAACTTGTCGATGTAGAAGCACTGAAGAACTTATATTTAGTTTAAATGACTAAATTAGTCAATAGTTAAAGTTTGAACTAGACTATTGAATGAATAACATACTTAGATAGATAGTACATACGAGTAAGTGGTTTTTGGCGTGAGTTCTTTGGGAAGATCTCATCCGGGGAAGTACTGCCACCATGACTATTTCTGCCTTGATTCTTCACGGTATTGCTGTGTTTCGTTTTTCAAGCACACTGTCTACTACACAAACTGCAAAACGCCGGTATACGCGTGTTTTGTTGACCTCTCAAAGCATTTGATCTTGTATCCAATGAGGTGGTTTGGGGAAAGTTGAGGGATAGGGTTGTACCGACGAAAGTTGTTATAATATTTCAACACTGGTATGGGAACCAAAGAAACAATGTGCGGTGGTCTAATGCACTCATATGGGTATCATATTGGTTGGAGTGCGGGGTAAGACAGTGGGAGGGGGGTTCTCCCTCGCACTTCAACCTTTTTGACCTCATAGGGCTCATCGTCATGCGTGTCGGATGTCGAGTGGATGGTGTTAGTGTCAACAACATCAGCTACGCGGATGGCATGGTGCTGCTAGGCCCAACTGCGGGATCTGTCGGGGAAATGCTGAAGACCTGTGCTACCTACACTGCTTTGCATGGCCTCCTGTATAATACAAATAAATGTGAATACATTGACTTCAAGGCCACCGCTATTCCAGGCCCAGATATACTATGAAGTCAAGGATTGCGCCTGGACGGGCACAGGCCGAACGAACTACGCCGGATAAGATGCAAACTCAGCAGTGCGTTTCTAGAGCAGGGAAACACTAAAGAATTGGCTGCAGTGTATGGTCCTCATCAGGCATCAAAATCGAAAATGTCTACAGATGGTGTAGTAGTTAATTGCCAATACAGTATGGCAACATTTTCCACAGGAGAAAGAAAGAACGTCCACAAGGTGACCGCAAGTCTACCGAGATGTCCACTGGTAATCGACACGAACATATTCCCGAATTGACCCTTAATAGCGTGAATAGAGTATCCACCTTTAAATATCTCGCATATTATTACTGATCACCTTAAGACAATGCAGATATAGAAAGGGAGCGTAGGGCTCTAGCGATTAGAGGCAACATATTGATCCGTAGATTTGCACGGTGCTCTGAAGAAGTCAAATTACACACTTCAAAGCGTACTGTCAGAGCTTTTACACGGGAAATCTATGGATCAACTATGCCGAAAGGTCGCTGGATGCTCTCTGTGCGTCTAATATAACAATATTTTTAGGATGATTTTAGGACTGCCGCGCTTCTGCAGTGCAACAGGGATGGTTGCGGAATAACAAACCGATGG